>PVKC010006897.1:9014-30425 GCA_004027635.1 Crocidura indochinensis | reverse complement strand
AAGAAAAAAACTAACAATGGGCCTGCTGGTCTTTTTGCCAGAGAATATGAGCAGATGTTGTGGTTTTCCAAGAATGTCCAGATGGATTATTCTATATTTCATATACTCAGCCCTTATGGGACATTTCTTCCAAATGCATCTGCATCATTGTCATAACTAGCCTTGGTCAGTCCTTCAATCAGTTTACTTCAGGACTTGGGGACAGGACAGTCTTGTACAGACTTGCTGTACAGAGATGAACTCTTCATGAATTCCTTCAGGATCATAAAGGAGCAATGTTATTGTTTCATTCTGTTGTGCATTATATACTCAGAAAGATATTGCACAGACCCAATGCCTGTTTGTAAAATGAACACTTGTATATACAGTTGTCAGTCCAGTATTTTGGTACATAGACTTGATGGCCAACCAAGAAATCAGCTCTCTGATCTCACAACCCCCATAGTAACTACGTATTTTGTTTGGAAGCCTAATTATCTGAGTCAAGTCCCTTGTTCTAATTCTTCCTGTGTTCTTTTCCACTCCCCAGTCCTCCCTGTAGAGCAATGAAGAGAGGATATTGACCCTCAGGGGTATTATTTTAATTGCTGCATTTTATCCGACTTGCTTAAACATCTAGAATTAGGAAAACCTCAATTTATATAATTTTCGGTGTAATTTGGAAGGTTGAATTGACTTTTTTTTTGGTAGGGCGGACTTGTATCTTTTAGGTCCTGGATTTTTAATAGGTTGGAAAATGCAGTGATGCTTGAAAATGTAAATTTGGGAAAGGAAAAAGTTTCGGAAATTGTGACTTAACTTTTAATGGATTGGACCATTGAGCCAAGAATCATGGCGACCACCCACTAGGGACTTAAAGCACTTTGTCATGATTGTCAGAGACAAGGCTAGGTTCATTAGAATTATGTAAAGTCAAACTCTGAGCTGGAGAAATTTTAAAACCATCGCGGGAGTTTAGACTCTATGTGATGCTGCACGACAGTTTGTCTTCATTTCTGCACCCAACTACCAGCAGATGGAAAGTCTTGTTGTTATTTCTTTTTCTGGGGTTTTTTTTCGGGGGGAGTGAATTAAATATCCCTTTGTTTCTCATATCAAAATTCTATTCTGTCCCCATTAAATACATAGTAAGTGAAACATTAAAACTTTTCATAATCTTATTCGATCCCAGATTAGAAAAGTGATTTAAAAAAAAAAAAACAAAAATCCACATGGCTAATTAGGATTAGGAGTTTTTGAAATGACAAAGGTCTCTTCCGTTTACATGTTTGTGCTTAAGTCATGACAACTTGGTGTTAGTCTTAGAGAATTTTAGTAATTCTCTAAGAAGTATTAAATACAACTGAAGAGGAACTGTTAGAGGTTTGTTATGAGATGAAACATGCTGATATGGTACCATGGTAAGTTAACTGGTGCCAACTCAATTTCAGGATGATGTTTGGGTCAAACTTGAGAGCCTGTTTAGTATGTATATAATATAGTGGTTGGAGGAATCATTCTGGAAGTCACTGGGAGAAAGGCAGACTTGCCAGTGCCCTTATTCCAAAGCATATGTGAATATTCAGAGTAGAGAAAATGAAGGAATGGTTTTACTTGGGCTTTCACATTGGAATTTCTTGTCAGTAAAACATATTGTTAATAATGGTTTTTTATCTCACTCCCATGTTTAGGTAAATGTAAAGACTTTTGGATGGTTTTTAAAAATAATTCAGAGTAAGTATTTTCACAGTTTCCTCTAATGAAGCTATCATATACATTTTTTTTGGATGGTACAACTGGGTGTTGGCACTTTTCCAGGAATGTTCATGGTTTGCCAGGAGCTGTAACTATTTGCTACAGTAGCCGTATGGCTAGTGATATAACAGAGAGCAACTTCTCACACTGCATCTGTTGCATTCAAGGTGAAGTGCACAGCTAACTCTGATGCCTTTGTGGGTAGAATAGTCCAATAAATGGCACATTTAAATGTATACTGTTGTATTACAGTTTATTTCTATTCTGTTATTCCTGTATTATGTAGTTGTAATACTACAATATGCATGTTGAAATTATGCATGCAGATTAATATTACTCAGTCTTTTTTGAGAATAGTGAAAGAGACACAATTGAACACTGGTTATGAAACTGTTGAGCTTCACTGAGGATGAGATACAACTTGTTCTAGTATTTCCCATGTTTCTTCTAAAAACTCAAAGTATGTATATAATTGTTCTAAAATTTGTCTCTACTCAGAAGCTCAACTACTGCTGAATCACCAGCTGAAAGAGATTCTATGTTCTTATTCCATAAAAACCTCCCAGCCACTCCCCAAGGACTCTTCTTTAGATGAACCTGTATCTTAATGTCTGTGTTCTTCTTGAGGAAATGTGCATGAGTAACTCGGGAAACATTGCTTCCTCACTTTTAAAAATGTTTGTTTACTAGAGTAGAACATGTTTGGACCTAGACTAGAACATGTTTGGACCTAGAGTCAAGTAACTTCAGTGTGGACCAAATCCATGAATAAATATCTTTAACTCCACTAGCATGATCTGAGAGCTTGGCTTCGTAAAGCAATTTTGAGATTGATCAGCACACAGAAGAGTGGGAGAGCAACAATCTAGAATATACATTGATTATTTGGTCCAGAAAAGAAGCTTCACTTTATCCTCATTGGCTAAGGACAGAGCCTTTAGCCCTTGGTTATCCCCTGAAGTTCAGAGCTACTTATTCTCTTCTCTCTCACTCACTCTGTTCTCCTAAATGTCACTATAGTTGCTTGTCATCAGGTTGTTAATTTTCAAGATTTGGAGGGGGGGGTTGGGCCACACCCATTGAACCTCAGAGGTTACTCTTGGCTCCTGGCCATATACTCAAAAATCGCTCCTGACTTGGGGGTTGATATGGGACGCCGGGAAATCAAACCACGGATCATCTTAGGCTAGTACTAGCAAGGCAGATGCCTTACCGTTCCATGCCACAACTCCAGCACCTCATTTTCAAGATCTTACAAAAATTTTGAGGGTTCTTATTTCTGGTGTAGTAGTTGGAATAGACAGAAGGAAAGTGTGTAGCTTTCTATAGGATATACACCTTCTTTGAAAAGTAGGTTCACTGCAGACCTTCCAGGAATGTCTTTAACGGTCTTTTCCGTGTTTCATCAAGGACTCAAGAACAGTGGCTGGAGCTTGATTTTCTATAATGTACCCCTCCTCTCCCTGTATTGTTTCTCTACCAACACTTACCTGGGACAAGATATTCACCCTCTTTATGCCTCAGTTACTCTCTTCTGTATGGAGAATTAATTGTGCTTTATAAAACTGATATGTTGATGACTGGAATTAACAAGATACATAGAATGCCTTACTTCTAATTAATGCTAGATAGCTCAGTAAATGGCGCTACTATTAGTGGTGATAATTAAAAAAATTTATTATTAGCTTCTGGTCTTGAAACAAACTGTGGTAGTTACTAGAGGTTAAATAAGCATGGAAGAAATAAGCAGAGGGGTCTTTTGTGGTTGGATGGTGCTGGAAATTTGGTGATGTGAGTGGTGGCAATGATATGCAGAGATGTAAAGCTAAGATGAAAAATCAATGAAAAATTTAAACCTATAGACATAAGCCAAGAACATTTAATTATCATGGCTCACAGCTTTCAGAGTTTTGCAAATGAGGTAACTTCTTTGTTAAATAAATGTTCACGGAGTCATTCAGCTGGTTCTGGAGGGAATCAAGTGTGTCTGACTCAGGATTTGTCAAATATGACTCTGCTTTTGTTTGGATCTATATAGTACTTACGTGGCGTCGTCTGTGTTTTCTAGAAGGTTCCATGTGCTTCTGATCTCTTCCCTCTAGCTATCAATGATATACTTTCAGGTATGATAACTTACAATGTTGTCGACCCTATCCAGACTTCAGGGATGGGCATTGTCTACAAACTGATTTCTGACCAAGAATTGCTGATGGAACCAATCATTACCTTCATTAGAAGGGAAAGCAATTTTAATATATTTTTTAAAAACAGATGGCCTAAGTGATGAGAGATGTCTTCACTTTAGAAAAGAAATGATTGCTTTCCAATGAAATGATTTCTTGAAATAATCAACTTTGTAGGTATAATTCTAGCCCAATTCATATAAAATAAATAGTGATCCAAAGCTCGGAAACTTTTCTTCTGCTCAGTGATTAAAATAAATATACTTTGTTCTTCAGAATTCTTCCCATAGCACCAGGAGAGTTTCCCAAGATCTCACGAGGGTTTTTTTATGTGAGATGTGAGGGCTCTGTATCCCTGTGATTGACAGAAGAGATGAAGAATGGGAGGAGAATGTATGGGTATTTCTGTATCTGCTGTGTTAGCAAAGTGCCAGGTTCCTGCTGTCCTTTTGGCCCTCATCCTTTATGAAACAAGATGTTTCTCCATCTTTATCCAGAAGAATTCTCTTTTTATTGATCAAAGAGGGACCCTTTCTTTAGGAATGATGTTCTTCTGAACCTTCTCTTTATAAAACTTTCCTAGTCAACGATGCTCCCTTGTCCTGTACTAGGCCTTGAAACTGGAAAGAGCAGCAGATGGCTGCACTTTTTCCTTCCAGACATCAGATAGCAGAGATGGTCAACACTGACTCAGCACTGGGCAGTGTGACTCACAGGGATGCAACCTGGAGCCAGAGAGTTTGTTCGCACAGGAAAGCTCATAGACACACTCGGATGTCTCCTGTGGTATAATCCATAAAGGGACTGATTTGTACAACCTGGCTTTCAAATTTGTTGCTCTGATTTTGCTGGCTGCAGGCTTCTCTAAGATCAATCTGGGAAGTGCTGACATGCCATTGTTCCTCATTTTCCATCTAGTTCTTGGTGTGAGCAGCTATGGGTTTCAGTGACTTCTACCTTCTTCCTGGATCTTTGTGATTACTTCAGCCCGAGACACCCTATTTTGTGCTTTCACTTCTTTCTTTTGATTTTGACCTTTGACAGTTGCTTTATTTGCCTCTGTCCATCTTTTTTTTGTGTGTGGAATAGTTTCATCATAGTATAGTCTAACTTTTTTTAATAATATTTTATTTAAACACCTTGGTTACAAACATGATTGTGGTTGGGTTTTAGTATTCTGCCCATCTTCTTAAGCCCACCCTTTTATTTGAAGTATATTTAAGTTCTAAGCACTATCAGCAGAGTAGATGGGATTCTTGACCTGACATGGTTATAATTTGCACCTGAAGTTTTTTGATCTCCGCTAGTATTGACTTGGCCTTATTTTCATAGATTGGGAAGGGAAACCCAAAGAATTCATGGCCATTCTTTCATCCTTGGAGGATAAGGTCGGTTGACAACAGGAATGTCTGAAAATTGAGTTAGTATCTCCTTCTGTAAGAAAGCCAATCCAATAGGTATTCATTAATTAGCCTACCAAGTTTGGCTATAAAAGCAGGGCTGCATGAAAGGTGGGTGGTTTAGATTTTTAGCAAGCATTTGTGATCTAACAATCTTCTGGACTTAGATACAGAAAGTACAGTAGTTTATGAAATTGATGTGCATCCTGCCTACATAGATTTGATTCCTAATATCACATATGGTCCCATAACTATAGTTAAAAAAAAAACCTGGTTACTAAGTCAAATAATCCTGAGCACTGCTGGGTGTACCATCAAAAAAAAAAACCCAAAACATAAACAGCAACAAGAAAAACCCAACTTTGATCAAGTAAGAAGTAGCTGAGGGAGAGTAAAGATGATGTGAGTTCTGAATAAATCGACAAAATTTGAAGCACAATGTTTTTGGCCCCAATAGAGCCACTGTCATGACAATGGAATGTCAGTAAGAACCATCTGAATTGGAATCCAGGTTTTCTTGTCTCAAAAGAGGAGTCTACTGAACATTTTGCCAGAATGTTCTTCCTTCCATTCCTTCTCTGTAATAGAGGACCACTGAGCTAACATTTTTTTTTTTTTTTTGGTTTTGGTTTTTTGGGTCACACCCGGCAGTGCTCAGGGATTACTCCTGACTCCATGCTCAGAAATTGCTCCTGGCAGGCACGAGGGACCATATGGGGCACCGGGATTCGAACCGATGACCTTTTGCATGAAAGGCAAATGCCTTACCTCCATGCTATCTCCCGGGCCCCTGAGCTAACATTTTTAAGGTACTTTATATACCTTTACTCTTTGAATTGGATCGTGAATATTTGGATCATTTTTAATTGATTCTTACTTTATTTATTTATTTATTTTTATTTATTTATTTTTTTGGTTTTTGGGTCACACCCGGCAGTGCTCAGGGGTTACTCCTGACTCCATGCTCAGAAATTGCTCCTGGCAGGCACGGGGGACCATATGGGGCACCAGGATTCGAACCGATGACCTTTTGCATGAAAGGCAAATGCCTTACCTCCATGCTATCTCCCGGGCCCCTTGATTCTTACTTATTTGAATTACTTAAAATATCTTCTTGGTACCTACTGTTATTAGCAAAAATGTGTGGTTACAGAGAGGAAACCTTTCTGGTCACAGTGAATTCTTTTCTTCTGATTTAAACATTCCATATGTAAAAGACCAAGCTCATCCTTGACCATCCTCTGCCATCTTTCAGGAACAACCAGATTTTTTCACTGTTCTCTTAAGTAACTTCTAATACTGTCAAAACTTGCAATCCCTATTGACAGTCTTTAATCAGAGCAGCTAATTAACTCTTCAGGTTTCTTCTTTCTGATGACAATCTTTTATCTGGAACACTAATCATCCTTATCAAGAGGATTCATCTTCCTGCAAACCAAACTGAACTCAGGGGAGCCAGAGCCCTTATAGGTCTTGTTATACATTCATACATTTTACTAAATGAATTATTCCTTCTAACTGGAGTTCTCTGCCAATGGTGCCTTCTGTGAATGAAGAGCCAGGAAAGCTGACATAACAAATGAGGTATAAAAGAAACCAGGTGAATGCCAGCTCCTACCTTTCTTTTTTTAAATTAATATCTTTATTTAAACACCTTGATTACAAACATGATTGTGGTTGGGTTTCAGTCATGTAAAAAACACGCCCCTTCACCAGTGCAACATTCCCATCCCCAATGTCCTAATCTCCCTCTTCCCCACCCCACCCCCACCTATATTCTAGACAGGCTTTCTACTTTTCTCATTCATTCACATTGTTATGATAGTTCTCAATATAGTTATTTCTCTAACTTCACTCATCACTCTTCGTGGTGAGCTTCAGGAAGTGAGCTGGAACTTCTAGCCCTCCTCTCTTTTGTCTCTGAAAATTATTGCAAGAATGTCTTTTATTTATCTTAAAACCCATAGATGAGTGAGGCAATCCAGTGTCTATCTCTCACCCTCTGACTTATTTCACTCAGCATAATATATTCCATATACATCCATGTATAGGGAAATTTCATGACTTCCTCTCCTGACAGCTGCACTATATTCCATTGTGTATATGTACCACAGTTTCTTTCTTTTTTTAAGTCAAATATCTCTTTAATTTCAAAGATATTATCATCAAAAAACAATATATAAAACAAAGTATCCTCCTTAAAATCCATAACTCATTAATTATCACATATATATTTCCACAGCAACTACACCAGTTTATATTGAGTATGCTATCAGAATCATGTCGTTTATTATAGTAGCCTAAAGCCTGTACTATCAGGGAGATAGATGTACTTAGAAATGGCTTGATGATTTGCTCATTTTAGTAATTTCTTTAGCTATTCATCTGTTAAAGGGCATCTTGGTTGTTTCCAGAGTCTGGTTATTGTAAATAGTGCTGCAATGAATATACGTGTGAAGAAAGGATTTTTGTATTGTATTTTTGTGTTCCTAGGGTATGTCCCTAGGAGTGGTATCGCTGGATTGTATGGGAGCTCAATTTCCAGTTTTTGGAGGAATCCCTATATCGCTAGCTCCTACCTTTCAAGCTCTTTGGATCTTTGATTCTGTCACTTGTCACCCTTTCTTCCTAGGATCTGGTCATTCCCCTTTCTGCTAAATTGTGTCTGAGTTATGTCTTGACCTCCTGAAATAATTGGCGGCTAGAGATTAACAAAAAATACACACTAATGGGCTCCAGTAGGATCAAGACAGTGACAATATTATACTCTTCTTTATTACAACAGGGCTTACAGAATACCTGACTTGGGCAGAGAAACTAATTACTAAAGTTTCCAGAAGTAGTAGAACTCAAAGAGACAAAGTTAAGATGCTCTATATATGAAATTTACTTTGGTGAATTGCTGGAAACAGAAAGAATCCTCTTGTGTCCTGTGAACTGAACTCATGGGGGATTCCTTCTGGAATGGGTGGCAGAGGATGTTGTCATGCATAGTATTTAGGAACAGTTCAGATTCAGTTGGTTTTGTTCTTATTTCCACAGGTACAAATATGTCCTTTTGTGTCTAGAGGCATTTAATAGTTCCATAGTTGGAACTTCCAAACTTTCTTTTTTTATTTTAATTTACTTAATTTAAAAAGCATGTGTCACATAGTTGATATATTTGAACATGATGCATTTGCTTCCAGATAAGTGAGAGCAGAGTTAATTATAAAACGACATAGAAAAGAAAAAAGAAACAAGGAAAAAAAAAGAGAGAACAGTGCCAGGCAAATTTGTGAAAATTATTGTATCTCCAATGAAGTGATTAATTCATTATCAGAAGTTTTAGTAAGCTCTTGTTACTAGTTAACCAATCTGTTACTTTATTGGTTTCTGAGCATTAAGTGACTTTAGCTACACATTGGCATTTAAATTGATGTATTCCCATGGGTATGACAGTATTCACAAAAATGAAGTTGTTGGCTGCATAGTCTAGGAATTCAAAGCACTATTGCTGATGATACCACAGTGTTTATGGGGCTTTTTTTTTTTTTAGGTTTCCAGGTCTTCTGGAAGTCAGAGAAAGTGAGTGAGGGTTCTCACACTCATTCCAAAAAAGTGGAATAAAATCTCCCTTTGTTTATAAGTATATTATTTTTATTTTAATATACCACATGTCTCTCTTCTATTGGCACCTCACTGTCTCTAGCACAGTAGATTTCTCACACCCAGTGTTTAAATAGACTGAGCCTTAATGGCCAGAGTCTTTCTGCTGCTTGATTCAGGGTTAAATGTTCCAGTTCCTGCTATGTCCCAATCTGACAAAGGTAGAAAGGTAGTCAGTAGGGATATACCCTAAGAACACAAAAATTCAATACAAAAACCCCTTCCTCACACCTATATTTATCGCAGCACTATTCACAATAGCCAGGCTCTGGAAACAACCAAGATGCCCTTCAACAGACGAATGGCTAAAGAAACTGTGGTGCATATACACAATGGAATATTATGCAGCTGTCAGGAGAGATGAAGTCATAAAGTTTTCCTATACATGGATGTAAGTGGAATCTACCATGCTGAGTGAAATAAGTCAGAGGGAGAGAGAGAGACGCAGAATAGTCTCACTCATCTATGGATTTTAAAGAAAATAAAAGTCATTTTAGCAACAATCATCAGAGACAATGAGAGGAAAGCTGGAACTTCCAGCGCACTTCATGAAGCTCACCACAAAGAGTGGTGAGTGCAGATATAGAAATAACTACACAGAAAACTACCATAAGCATGTGAATGAATGAGGGAACTGAAAACCTGTCTAGTGTACAGGTTGGGGGGGTGGGAGGGAGGGAGACTCGGGACATTGGTGGTGGGAATATTGCACTGGTGAAGGGGGTGTTCTTTACATGACCGAAACCTAATCACAATCATATATGTAATCAAAATGTTTAAATAAAAAAAAGAGAGAAAAAAAAGATAGGTAGTTAGTAGACAAGGAGTGAGTGGCCTATAAAGACCAATGGTGTTTGAGCACCTTGTCTAATTTACAATTATGTTTTACTGGGAAGTGCTTTAATGCTTTTAATAGATCCTAGACATTAGCTTCCAGCAGTCCAACAGATTATCTTTAACCAAATATAACGCCCGTCTAGGAGGAATGTCTCTGAGACACAAAATTATTAGCCAAGCATCCTCTGTCATTTTGACACCTTTATTCATGAACCTTGGTAAGGACTGAAATCTGTTTTTCTATCTTTTGACTAAGCCTGAAATACACATTTTTGTTGTAGCAGGAGAAGGGGAGTGGGTTGAGTTTAAAAAAAAAAAACTAAAGGGAACACAAAAAAGTCTGGATGGACTTTGCAACCATAAATGGTAAAACTCAGCCTGTCCCGCTGCCAGCTACAAGAGCAACCGAGTAAGGTTTTGATTTACAGAAACAGCTCAGCAAGGGCCTTGTCGAGAGCTTCATGCCTGCTATAAAAATGTGATTAGCTATAAAACAGGGAGATTTAACAAGAGACGTTAAGCATAGGCAACAGACCTGCTAAAAAATAAACAAAAACAGAAATTGGTCCCTCATAGCTAACCCGACTCCATAAAGACCAGGGTTAGGAGAGTTCTTTTTTGGCATCTGACATAATGAAGAGCATTTTGCTTTTAAGAGTCAAAAGAAAGAGAAAGGAAGGAAAGATGACCTTGAACTTTGCAAATGACTTCAATCTCCAACTCTTTCATTTGAAGTTTGCATTGGTCTGAAGAATGCAGGGGAGTCCCCCAAGGAACAGCTCCCTACCACCCTGGAAGCCCAAGCTGATGGGGGTGATCAGAGGCAGTGGAGGCTCCCCAGTGCTTGGGAGGGAGAGTCTGAGCCTCATTCCTCTCTGTAGTTCTTCCCCCTCACTCTGTGGCTAATGTGCGACTCAGCCACCCACAGCCAGGAAAGTCTTCAGCCAGAGGCCAAATCTATTCCAAGTCTGTTGGAATGATGGTCCTTTGGAGAAAAGGATAGATGAGGTCTGCTGGCTGGATGCACCTAGGAAAATATAGTAAAAATACTTGACATTTGGTCAAACACTGGGCGATTTCTTACTGATAAATCTCAAGTCATGATAATGTGTTTCTCATCATTACTAGACCGTTGGATGGATTATTTCCATATCTCCTAAAAAGCACTATGAAATAGGTGTTATTGTCTCTGATTTATGGATGAAGAACCCACGTCCAGAGAGAGATCACTGAACATAGAAAAATTGGAGCTGGAATTCCACACTGGCCTGTCTGGATGCAGAAAGCGTGATCCTTATCATTCCTGAAAAACGTGGTGTTAATAAGGTCTGTGGCTATAGACTTGAGCTTCCTCAGCTGATTCTGGCCATCATTGCTTTCTGTGTTCTGAAGCATGCCAGGTCTGCTTTCCAGAAACTCCACAAAAATGTGTTTCCTTGCCTAAGACTGTGACCACTGAGTCTTCAGGCTTAACCTAAAGTTCCTTTGCTTCTCTTGTGACTCTTTGTCCTCTGTCCTGTTTCTTTGTTCCTCCTGACTATAATCTGGCTCAAATCTCTGGTTTTCTAAGAGTAAAAATATTGCTTTCCTAGAATACACATGGTGTGGTATGGCCAATTGAAATGTCAAGTTCTTCTGTCATACCAAAGAACATTAGTTCTGCTTTAGAAATGTTATAAACATAATTTATTATTTTTGAACAATCAACCAATTATCCTGCTTTTCCATTGTAGTTGTATTTGTTCACACACTGTTGTATTCTATACTATGAAGGGTTTCCAGACATGGCTCATAATTTGACCAAAATAAAAGAATGATGTGGTCTGACTTTACTTTCAGTTATTGATTATCCTTTTAATTGACATTTCACCTAAATTCTCCTTAAGATTTTATCTGGTTTGTGCTGATGTATAAATTTGTTGCTCCTTTTAGAAGGGAGCAATTTAGAGGATGAAATATCAATCTGCCATATTAATCTACCTTTTTATGTGACTTATTTTCGAAGAGATTTTTTTGTAGATTTTCATTGAAGTAACATCTGAATTAGTTGAAAGGTGGCATGAAGAACTAGTGAGAGTATTCATTTCTTTTGAAATTTCATTTCCCAGAAACATAAATACCACTTTCAACTTAGGATCCCTTCTCTAGAGCTCTTTCCTCATATCTTACACAGCTTAAAATATCCTATCTGACTCTTTTTGATAGTCTTCATATGCTTTTAACATAATAATTCTACCCCTTGAAACTGGAATGATAGTAACAGTTGGTAGGGCATTTGCTTACATAACAGTGGCTGTGGGATGTCTTCTGTTGGGTCTTAAGAAATAGATATTCTCTGTTTAGGTGAACAATGACCAGGGAAACATGCCAGGAATGAAGAATGATAGAATGCAAAGTCTAGAAGGTTTTAATACACAATACATTGTTGAAACTTAGAATGTAAGTGGAAGATCAGGACTCACATAAGAAGTGAGAGGATGATACATTTTGGTGACACATTTAGAAGGATCTTAAATATATGACCAAGAGATTATACTGAGTTTGAAGGCAATTGGAAAGCAAATATAGTGTTTTGAGCCAAGATATGATAAAATTAAAAAAGTGTTATGAGATTAATTTGGCCATGGTATGCAGTAAATCTAAGAATAATAAGGAATCTAATGAGTAGTGAAATCTCCCAACAGTCTATTTAAACATTTTAGATTTGAGGTAAGAAAACATAAACTGAGAGTGATAGAAGTGATGAAGATATTTCTGGCTGACCATCTTTATACACAAGACTTCATTAAGTTATCAAAGGAAATGTATGTTTTAAAAGTTTCCTGAGGAGCGAAAGTCATAGCACCAGTGGGTAGAGCGTTTGTCTTACACTTGGCCAACCTGGATTTGATCCCCAGCATCCCATATGTTTCCCTGAGCCTGCCAGGAGTGATTTCTGAGTGAAGAGATAAGAGTAACTCCTGAGCATCACCAGGTGTGGCCCAAACAACAACAAAAACAACAACAACAACAAGCTTCCTGAAAAGGAAATTTGTAAAATTCTGCCTCTTTCTTTCACTATAATGTTTTTATGCATGAGCAACAAAATCAACTCTCAACATTAGAGCCCATGCTGTTTTGGATTTTACCAAAACTAAAACATCCTAGAGAACAGAACATTATTTTCCAAACTTAACTAAAATACTTCAAGATTGTATTAGGGCAAAATAGCAATATTCTCTTTGTATATGTCCATCATAGTTTAAAGAGAAATTTTGTTCTCATTCACAGCTGGTATAATACTACTTTGAATGAGCACATGATCAGAAAAGTGTTTTTTCAATGATTTTTTTAAATTTTTGGGTCATACCCCGTGACACTCAAAAGTTACTCCTGGCTATGCACTCAGAAATTGCTCCTGCTTTGAGGGACCATATGGGATGCCTGGGGGTCAAATCGCAGTTCATCCTGGATCAGTCGCGAGCAAGGCAAATGTCCTATCATTGTGCCATCACTCCAGCCCCACCAATGATTTAAATATATATTCCAGATATATTTATATATAAATATATATTTGTATATCATAGAAATTCTATATATTTAATGGATATAATATATATTATTTTAATATGAATATATATAAATTATATAAATTTCCAGATAATATAAGTATTCCAGATACTTATATTTAGAGAGTGTAAGAAAAAAGACAAAAAAGTGAATCAATTGTTTTAAAAATGAGTCATCTATAATATTTTATATAAGTAATTGAGGGGGAATTTTTAATAACTATCAAGGATTAAAATGGATGTGTAATAATTTCTACAACATGGTGGAGTCCATTTATATTTCAACTTAGTAGCTAGCAGTTAAATACAAGTTTAATATCCAGTACTAGGTTGAGTATAAATTTGGTGTATGTCTATATGCATTTGGCGAGCACATTAGAAAGAACTACATTAGTTTGTCCAAGGTATTCTGGTGCCACAAAAGATTTAGAACAGTGGTCCTCAAACTACAGCCTGCGGGCCACATATTTTATTTGTTCCCATTTTGTTTCTTCACATCAAAATAAGATGTATGCAGTGTGCATAGGAATTTGTTCGTAATTTTTGTTTTTACTATAGTCTGGCCCTCCAATGGTCTGAGGGACAGTGAACTGGGCCCCTGTTTAAAAAGTTTGAGGACCCCTGATTTAGAACTACAGAGCTAAGTTGTATTTTGTTAAGTTACATTCTTTCATATTTATCAGTAAATAGAAAGAAAATACAGATGTTGTCATAGGTGTTTTTTGAAAATTTGACTACTGTATTACATTTTTTATTTTCTTTGAAGCAGTAGTGATAAAGTCTAACTAGCTATGTTGAATTATTTCCCTAAAAATTATTTTCTTTTCTCTTCCTTAACACCCTCCCATTCTTCATCATTCCCTCTATTTCTCTCTCCATTTTTCTTTATCTCCTACACACACACACACACACACACACACACACACACACACACACACACACACACACACTGTTCCTTCTGTTTTCTCTCTCTCCCATTACCTAAGAGCCATACATTCTATAATTGTTACAGTTGTTATATTTTGACTCACACAGTGATCAAAGCTCATCACTGATTTTTGGTTATTCAAGAGATAATTCGTTATGGAATTTGGGGGGGGTAGTTTGGGCATACCCTACGATGCTCAGGGATACTCCTTGCTCTGCACACAGGAACCATTCCTGGCAGGCTTAGGGGATCAAATGGGATAAGAGGGATTGCACTCAGTCAGGTCCAATGCACGCAAGGCAAGTGCCTTACCTGCTGTACTATCTTTCCTCTCCCTTAAAGAATTTGGACTGAATGTATTGATTTTTCCTGACAAAGTTTAAAATCAAAAGCCTGCTTGAATATGCTGTTAACTCAAAGCCAAATGAATCGGGGTACCCTATTGTTTTCTACAGGGTATGCCAACTACTTTCCATTGCTGCATCTGACTAACCCTTACCTACTTCTGCTGATTCTCCATCCTTCCTGCAGAAGGCTGTGAGACTCAAGGATATGTATAGGGCTGGAGCTCAGGAGCATGTTTTTTCTTGTTTATTAAGAACCTCAAACTGGGGCTCGGGAGATAGCATGGAGGTAAGGCGTTTGCCTTTCATGCAAAAAGGTCATCGGTTTGAATCCCGGTGCCCCATATGGTCCCCCGTGCCTGCCAGGAGCAATTTCTGAGCATGGAGCCAGGAGTAACCCCTGAGCACTGCCGGGTGTGACCCAAAAAACCACAAAAAAACAAAAAACAAAAAAAAACCTCAAACTATCTTCTGAGATCTGTGTCCTCAGATCCTCTGCAGAGAAGGGAACTGAGTTGAGTGACAATAACTGAGTTCTCAGTAGAGAGAAAATAAGCATCCAGGTTGTGTCCAGGGTGGGAATCTTCCATGAAAAGCAGACTACCCTGGTGTCCTTTGGTTTCTGCATTTCCTTCTTTGAGTCACTTTCTTACCATGCTAAGTATTGGATTCATTTCTTGGGGCTACTCAACAGTGGACCAGAAATCTTGGTCTCACAATTATAGACATGAGCTCTAATCACATTTCGGTAGGAATCTTCCCAGCCCTGTGATTGGATTGTTTCCTTTGTCCCTGCCTGATTTCTGGGGTGTTGTCAGTCATCTATATCTTTGCTGAACTTGTAGTTGTGGTTCCTTATTATATATCTCTTTCTTCTATGATGTCCTCCCTGGCACACTGCTGAAGACCTCATACTGACCCACTCTGATTTCTTCATTACCAATTCCATCACACCAGCAACAATCTTCTTTCCAGATGGCAGTTCATATTTCAGTTGTTTGCATATCTCTTTAAAATACCTATCCAGAAAATAGGGTTCCCCATATAAAAGAGAAGGACAGGCATGTAGGTCACATGGGTCAGGAGGATTGCAAATCAGAGCCAGTAACTGATCTAGCCTGCAGATCTTTTTTCAAAATCACAATATTGAGCAGAGCCTGATTTAATCTAACCTCCATATGCAAACAGTGAGTTTGAGGCTGGACCCTTGAATCTGTGTAATTGTTCTACAGGAAATCCCCAATCTGGGGCCCCAACTAGAGCTACTGCCTGATCTGGTATTTGACTGGCTATGCTGGGTGGCTGCATCAGTGTGACTACTCATGAAACATATGTAATAGTCATGTGAAACCACACAGGATGCATAGCATGTGAGTTTAGACTTGGGCAGGAGCAGAGAAGGGCAGGACTTTTTGCAGATTCTGCTGGTTTTTCGGAGTCCCCTTTGCTTTTAAAGAAAATTAAAATTCTTCCAATGAACACCCCCTTTTAAGTTATTAAGCACACCTTTGATGGTTTCTTTTTTCCACTGTTTGAATTCTCACCAAAATGATGATGAAAGGGGTGATCCTCCCTCAAGATGATTTTTATTTTCATTAATGGAGCAGAGGATTTTCTTGAAGTGGATTTTCTTGAAATGTCAATTGGAGGTTCTCTCCCCAGTGCCTCAGGGCCTCAGAGGCCATGCATTAGTTCAAATGGCATGTTTTTTAAAAACCCTTTCTCAACACACAATACAGAGAAAATACAGGTAGATGGAGCCAAGAGCATTCTTTGCTGCAGACATACTCAATAATATCTACATTGCTAATCCTGGGCTCTTTTAAAGTAATTGTAGACTTCTTCATGGAATCAATTTTCTGATTTTGGAGACGAAGATAACTCAAATTGCATGTCCTTAAGGATAATAATAAGTGCAGTCTGCCAGGGGTTGCTTGTATGAACTGATTATGCCGGAAAACCATGTGTACAGCAAACTATAGTTTGTACTTAGCTCTGTCTTCATCAGGAACAGGCATGCCAGGAAGAGAATTATTAAGTCTGCTTTTGAATCACCGAGCAACACTGTAGGTGAGAAATGATCTCTTTATGATGTTTGCTATCTTAAATAACATTTTTAAAAAGGCAACTGTGGCTGATGATTCTTAAGAATTTGCTTCTTTTTTTTTTTTTTTTTTTTGGTTTTTGGGCCACACCCAGTGACACTCAGGGGTTACTCCTGGCTATGCGCTCAGAAGTCGCCCCTGGCCTGGGGGACCATATGGGGCACGGGGGATCGAACCGTGGTCCGTCCAAAGCTAGCGCGGTAAGGCAGGCACCTTAAGAATTTGTATTCAGTTCGTTGTTTTTTTTTTTTTAAATATATTTGGTGGGGGGCCGGGTGGTGGCGCTGGAGGTAAGGTGCCTGCCTTACCTGTGCTAACCTAGGATGGACCACGGTTCGATTCCCCGGTTCCCCATTCCCCGTGCCTGCAAGGAGCGACTTCTGAGCGAATAGCCAGGAGTAACCCCTGAGCGTCACCGGGTGTGGCCCAAAAAACAAATAAAATATATTTGGTAACATTTTGTTCTAAGGGGGCATATTTTTCTATAGTGTTGTGTTTCTATCTATATTAATCCTGCAAATTTTATTCTAGTGTTTCTTTTTTCTCTCTGGAAATGCCAAAGATAAATGGAGCCAGAGCTGGAGTGATAATGCAGGAATTAAGGATTTTGCCTTGCTTATGGCTGACCTCAGTTGAAATCCCAACACGTTGTATGTCCTCCGAGCACCAGCATAAGTGATCCCTGAGCAGAGAGCCAGGAGTAAGCCCCGAGGAGTGCTAGATGTCGACTAACCAATAAACAAATACAGAAGTAAAAATAAATGGGGCAGTAATTTTTTGATGATTCTTTGTATGATTTTGCAATAAGGTATTTGCCTAAATTATTAATCATAGAGAGTGCCTTAGCATGAATGAACCTTATTTTCTTTTCATTCATTTCATTATATATGTGGATCTAAATTTGGAAATAATCCTTTTTAATCTTTCTTGAGTGCAAGTTAGGAATGCAATAAGATACAACTATTTATATTTATAATATTGAGGGAGTCCCATGATTCCCTCTGAGATTGAAATCTTGATTTATAGATAAATAACTTGATGGATCTACTAGACTATATTCCAGAGTTTAAAAAGCACAGAGCCACAAATTATCCCTTAACACCACCAGATGTGGCCCATAGATACAAGCAAGCAAACAAGCAAAAATTAAGAAAAACTGTAGATCCAAGCAGAAAGAACAATCCAAAGGGTTCAAAGACTGTGACCTTCACATAAATTATTCAGCTTTCACTAGATGGCAAAAAGCCATCAGTACTGGTCATTCTCTGTGTTTGCTAGAAGTTCATCGTGGAGTCCTTGGGTTTTCTCTGTTGGTTAATATGTCTTTTGGTCCTAGCACATTTTCAATATAGAACTTTAGTACTTTTGCTTGTGTAGAAATTAATTTTTAATAAGGGACTTCCCTCTATGGCTTGAATGGAGACTAGGCTAGAAAGGTAGTAAATTCCATAGTCTTTTTCAAAACATTTCTTTATTCAGCTAACATGGATGTCTAAGAGTGCAATTGTTTCTCAATATCAGGGGTAGAGTGTTTTGATATACCAAATCTCTGTAATGGGAATGTCAACTGATTTCAACCTCTGTGACAAATGGTCTGGAGACCAGTCCAGACTTTTAAAAGTAGGACATCCATTGGTTTCAGGAATTTGTGCTCTAGGAATCTGTCCAAACATACAAGCACTAATTTGAAGAGATAGCTGCACACCTGTGTTCACTGCAACACAAGTTCCAACCACCAAAATCTGGCAGCTACTCAAACTGTTCCAAGAACAGATTTGTGGATAAAGAAAATTGTGGGTCTCGATATACAATACTGCTCAGCTAGAAGCAAAAACTGAAAACCTGCCATTTGGTGCAAAAATGGATAGAACAGAAGAGGATTGTGGTAAGTGATATAAGTCAAAAGAATACCAGATGAACTCGCTCACGGGCAAATAAATAAGGAAGCTGGAGGACAGACATTGATGTTGAATGAATCCTTCGATAGGTTGCACTCACTTGAACACGTGGAAGAAACATTCAGGCACTCTGGCTTTCACTGGTGGTTTTCAACCCTGGTTGCCATCCAATGCCCAGAGTCCAGTCCAGTCAACTCTACTATCTATGGTCTTTACAAGCAAAATGCTGATGCATGATCAGCTGTATTCTACACCACCGAATGGGTGGGTGACCCTCAGTGAACACCACAAATAAAAGATGAATGAGACTTCTTTCCGGCTCTTTTACCCCAAACGGTAACCCCCAACAATGCTAGCAGCATTATAACCCCACTGAACATCATCACCAGACTTCTGAGCACCACAATCAGTATATGGACAACCTCAGGTGATCATAGCCACAATGGCAGAGAATGAGGAATGTGGGGGAAGGTTCTCTTTTTTTTCACCACAAATATTGACGTAAGGGAACACTGACCCTCACTGATTGTGATGAATGAGATGTAGCATAAAACAGGAGTAAAACAGAAAAAAAAAATGCACGAGTCAGCTAAACCAAGAAATTGATGAATAAGATGACAACTCCTCATGTCACGGACAATCCCGCGAGAAGATGCTGCTGTGGTTTATCCTGGCATGTGTTTATGTATGTGCCACGTAATTTCTAAACATTTCCAGGTTTTAAGCATTGTGCTAAAAATGATTGGAACCTGATGTCTGCCTTAAAGATTTATAGGTTAAGAAAAGAAAAATCGGGGATTGAGTGAGTGAGTGGGTAATTTGAGTGAGTAAGTAATTTGAGTGAGTGAGTGAGTGAGTGAGAAAGAGAGAAAGAGAAAGAGAGCCAGATACCTGTAGTGATTTTATTAGTGACTAAACACTGTTTGATGGTGTTTTATGATCATACTTGAGAAGTAAACACAAGGACATCTTTTCTTGAAAAACTCCAGCCCACTCATATGACTTACATATAAATGGTACTTTTGGGACATGAGGGATTTTCACAGAAACAAACTGAAGGGTTACTGGTCTCCCAAGAAATAGGCATCACTCTGTCTCCTCTATCTTTCTCTGAGGCTCCATTCTTCTTTGTACCTATACTTCTCTACCACCCAGTCACTTGGTATAGTGATCCCTCGTTTTTTGCAGTTAATGGGGACCAGAACCTTCTGCAAAGGCTGAAAAACCACGAAGTAGAATTTGCACCAAGGAATTTTCATGTATGCTGGTACAAGAATGATTTAACTATGTATACAGTACTTATAACTTACACATTTAAGACAAAAAATGCAACATATACATTTTTACTTAAACGTGTCAGTGCTAATTAATAAGGTTGATTACAAAACCTTATACAGTAATAAAAAACGAATGATCACTGTAAATCCACTGGTGTTCTCATTGGTCAATGTAGCACCACACCTTTATGAGAGCCCATGATATGGACTCGGAGTCAACTCATCTCTTTGTTTGACATGTGAATCCTTCTCTCTTGCGCATCGACATGAAACAACGCTTTTTCCCCGCAATGTGGCTGCCAACATGGCTGAATTTTTTAATCTTTATTTTTTGATGAATATTTTGAAAAAACCAGGAAGCACTGAAGCATGAAGTGGTGAGGGAACACTGTATTTTCTGAATAATATATGTTTTTCTTTTTTGTTTGTTTTTTTGGGGGAGCCACAGCCTGCAGTGTTCAAAGCTTACTCCTGGCTCTGCATTCAGGAATCACTCTTGGCAGTCCATTGGGAACTCTTGTGTGTTGCTGGGAATCAAAGGTATTTCAGCCACATACAAGGAAAGTGTCCTATCTGTTCTACCATTTCTCCAGCCCCTACAGCAGGGATTTATTCTTCTTTACTTTTTAGTAAAATTGTTTGCAGTCAACTTTCAGGTTGAGCTATTTGTTGAATAAAATTAAAATTCTTGATTTTTCCTATGGACTCTCCTCTGTGGATTAAAATATTTGTAACCGAGGAAATACTCTTCATGGTTTAAAATGTTCCTACTAAATTCAGAACTGTTCTTCTAGATATAGCTTCTTCCTAATTCCAAAACTATTTCTTTGAATATTTTCAGATTTTTCTGACATTAATTTTTATTTTATTTTTTTTATCAAGGTAACATGGTATACTGTATTATTACTATGTATGTCTTATGCCTGCAGTATTACTGCACCATGCTCATTACTATGGAGCCAATATCTACCCACATACACTGGAGCTAAGTCTTTCTCTTCATTGGTCCCTACTCCTAACCCCTGGTGAAATCATTCCTAGAGATAGTCTTAGAGTGTCTACAGTGGCTATTGTCTATTCTATTATTTTATTTTGCTTTGGGGCTACACCCGATAGAATTTAGGGCTTACTTCTAGATCTGTGCTCAGGAATCATTTCTCATGGGCTCAGGGGACCATATGGGGTGCTAGTGCTATAACCCAGCTTGGTTGTATGAAAAGCAAATGTCTTACCTCCAGCTCTTAAGCTATTTGTTTACTTTGTGCATAATAACAGTTTTGATTTTTTATGAATGCATTTTAATTGAACCTCAGTGAGATGCACAGTTACAAAGTGGTTCAATATTGTGACTGATCATACCTACAATATCAAATACCCTTCACCAGTGCACATTTCCCACCACCAATGTTCCAGTTTCCCTACCGCTCTCCCTCCTGATTGCCTCTGTGGCAGACATATTTCTCTCTCTCTCTCTCTCTCTCTCTCTCTCTCTCTCTCTCTCTCTCTCTC
>PVKC010006896.1:19448-30384 GCA_004027635.1 Crocidura indochinensis | reverse complement strand
ATCAAAATTAACATATATAGTAAAGTCTTTCAGTCTAGCATTATCACTGTTTTTAACTATTTACAAATCTGATGTTTGTAACCTGATGTTAAAAGGTGAACAAAGTAGTGTAGATAGGCTTCATTTTAAGTTTAAAAGAGACTATTAAGGACATACAAAGTAGACTATATGTTATGCTGTTTTATATTTTATATGCTGTTTTAATATTATTGTTAGTATTAGTATTGATATTTGGGCCTGAGGATGGCAAGGAGACTTGAACTTTTCTCTCAAGTGTTATAAGAACATTGAATTTTATATTTATGAGAGGAAATAGTCTGAGGACAGAGTGTACAGATATAGTCATATAAATGAAAGAACTTAGATTGGGTATATGCTTATTAAACAGAGTCATAAGACCATCAATAAGATCAGAGAAATATTAAATTAACTTTGGGGAAACATTAACCCTAAATTAAAATCTATCTAACAAATATTAAAAAAACTTAAAGCAAGTTTCAGAAACTAGCTGAGTTAGTTACTTTACACATAAGAGCAAAATCAATCTTTAAATACTTAATAAGAAACAAAGAAGGCTAGCAATTTTTTTGAAAATTGATAATACGAATTTTATAAATAAAGCAATGTTAGTTGTGCAAAAAATCAAAAATATAATTTAGAAAAATAAAATAACTTTTATAAATATTAGTGAGAAATCAATAATTAAAATGAGAAGATTTATATAAGTAACTATTACATATTCAAGAGAACAGAAAAAAAATTCAAATGCAAAATTAAACACATGCTAACAGAAATCACTCCTGGCTTGGGGGGATTATATGGGACACCGGGGGGATCATACTGCAGTCTGTCCTAAGTCAGCCACCTGCAAGGCAAAGGTCCTACCGCTGTGTCTCTGCACCAGCACCACTACTTGCTCTCCTAAAGAAAAACTCTGATAATTATTAAAATAAAGTCCTAGCCAAAGAACAGAATTGTGTTTATACAAAGTAAATATAAAGAAAATCCTTCAAAAGCATAGTCTAATTATTAAATGTTTAATATAAAATAATAAATTTGCCAGATAAATTAAATAATTCTGAAAATAATTAATGGTAAAAAGGATAGCAGAATTTTTAAATGATACAAGGAAGAAAGAAATTTTTTATATACTGTTAACGGAAAAACAAAATGAAACATGTAAAACTGTCATCCACAATCTTTATACAGTGAAAATTTACTTTATTATATAGTGAAATGAAATGCCTTAATAAAAAATCAATAACTTGTTATCACTATGTTGGTATTTTTAAGTTTTAACATAGAAAACATAAAACAGATTAAATCAAAATCTGCATAATATCATTGAAAATTTAAATCCAGTATAAATAATAGCTGTTTTTGTATTATTATGATTTTTAATATAACTTACTATTAAGGAAGAATGTTTAACATTTATGAAATATTTAATATGTAATACAAACATAATGTCATAAAATAGAGGGGTATATTTGTAAATTTTATTTTCTCTCCCTCTTCTTTTTTTTGGGGGGGGGTGCACCAGGTGATACTCAAGAGTTACTCCTGGCTATCCACTCAGAAATCGCTCCTGCCTTGGGGGACCATATGAGGGATTAAACTATGTTCCATCCTAGGTTAGTGTGTGCAAGGCAAACACCCTACAGATTACCTCACTGCTCTTGCAGCATAGATGTAAATTTTCTATTAGAATATTCTTTTATTTATATTCCTTTTTTAATTTTTTTTATATTTTTATTTAAACATCTTGATTACAAATATGATTGTAGTTGGGTTTTAGTCATATAAAGAACACTCCCCCTTTACTAGTGCAACATTCCCATCACCAATGTTCCAAATCTCCCTCCTCCCCACCTCACCCCGGCCTGTGCTCTAGCAGGTTTTCTACTTCCCTCATTCATTCACATTGTTGTGATAGTTCTCAATGTAGTTATTTTTCCAACTGTACTCATTACTCCTTGTGGTGAGCTTCATGTCGTGAGCTGGATCTTCCAGCCCTCCTCTCAGAAAGGAGTCTTATAGATTAAGGATCATCATAATCATCTTCATCATATCTCTATCCTTCTCTCTATCCCTTCCTCTATCTCCTTCTCTCTTTCAAAATTTTGGGACACATTAGTTATGTTTATGGTGTACCCTTACTCTGGGATTATAAATTACTCCAAGCGACCATATGCAGTGTTGAAGATTGAATCAGGTTTAAAGCAAATTTCAAGAGAGTGTCTTATCATTTTGGACTTTCTCTTCAGTTCCTTAGCCCCTAGCAATTTTTACTAAGCATGTTAGTTTTTAATCACCGTTTAAAAAGACAAGCTTGGATTATATGTATTTATATGTATGATTTCAAAGCATTTTAGTATGTTTTTGCTCAATAGGAGCCAATATGTTTGAACCAAGATGTTTGATAGGAACTCTAAGCCAGTATCAGATAATTTTACTGTAGAGAATGAATAATGGACAAATGTAGCTAGAAGAATCTCCCCAAAGTGAAGGATTTTCAGGGATTAGATATGAGAAACCCATCATCACCCACTTAAGTGAGGAGAGAAAGGTATTATACATTTATTCTTTCACATACCCTCCCTTCTTTGATGTGAAAAAATGACTCTTCCTTGATCTTTAATAAGTTTATATCCCAGTGTGTTAGCTTCATTCTTTCCAATCATATTGCTGCATCTATAAATTCAGCACACTCTGGATTATGTTTAATATATAATTTATATATGTATATATATATATATATATAACACAATGACTGACACAAACAAAAGCAATAATGTTTAGGAAAAAACCTTTCTCAAACTAAAGTTCTGGGTTGCCAAGAACTTTTATCTTTATGCTTAGAAATAGTCTAGGGAATATAGATATTTAATGAGATTTCTGTAGAGAGATAAAGTAACTCTAGAGTCTTGAACCAGTAATTCGCATTTGTGTATAAAATTCTATATGTCAGTTATTCCTCTATATGTAATATACTTAGCCAAATTATAATTTAAAATTTTATAAAAAAGGGGGGGGGAGCGGTGGCGCTGGAGGTAAGGTTCCTGCCTTGCTTTGTGCTAACCTAGGACGGACCACGGTTCGATCCCCCAGTTCCCCATATGGTCCCCCGTGCCTGCCAGGAGTAACTTCTGAGAAAATAGCCAGGAGTAACCCCTGAGCATCACCAGGTGTGGCCCCAAAAACCAAAATTTTATGGTATGATCATATATAGCATGGATTCATGAGCAATATTTTTGTGTAAGTATAGTATACATACCTAATATGGTAAAATACTAAATCATGAAGATAAAATTAAATAACCAGTACCAATTCTTATAGCTATCAAAAATTAGAAAGTAAAAACAAAATAATACATGGAACAACAAGTAAAATAAATGTATCAACAATACCAAGTATACCAAATATCTAAAGTTTTCTCAATAACTAATTAAAACAAGAATAATGTCATATTTCATAAAATAAGAAAACAATATAGACATTATATAGTTAAAATATAAAATTTTAGTTAAAACTTTCCAACAAAGAAAAGTCTAGCTAGAGAATTAAAAACTCCTCAAAAATCCACAGAAGACATTAGAACTCTGGGATAAACTCAGTAGAACTACTTGAACCAAAATAAGAATCATTAGTGTCCCAGAGACTCAGGAAGAAAACCCTGAAGAATCAACAGCCAAGGACATTACTGAAAAATTTGTAAAGTAAATAATGCATGTAACCATATTGTAGACTCCCAAAATACCAGCTAAAAGAGATTAAAAGAAAAGCACCAAAGACACATTATAGTCACAATGATGAGAACCATAGATAGGGATACATACTGAAAGCAGAAATATATTTATATTTCTATAAATATAGAAAGGGGGAATTATATGCAAAGAGGCAGCCTTATTTTTTGCAGTAGATTTATGACCAGCAACTTTCAAGGTCTGACAGCAGTGTTGGAATATAGTGACAAAAATATGAAATGAAAACTTCGTCAAGGGTATTTCACCCAGCCATACTTTCATTTAGTTTTGAAGAAAGGATACAGCTTCACAGAGAAACAACAACTCATAAACTTTATAGACTCAAAACCTTAAAAGAAAAGCTGAAGGCTCTGCTCTATGTCAAGGCAGATCCATTAAACACAACAAAAAACACAAACGTACAATAAAATGACACTTAATCCCATGACAATCATCTCATTCAATGTCAATGAATTAAATGTACCAAGGAAGTGACATAGGAGGGAAAGAGACACACACAGAATGGTCTCATATATCAATGGGTTTAAGAAAAGTATAAACAGTATTGTAATAATACCCAGCGACAATAGAGATGAGAGCTAAAATAACTAGCCCATGATATGAAGCTTATACAATGAGTTGTAAATGCAGTTAGAAAAATAAATACACTAACATCTATCATAACAATGGTAATTAATGAGAAATATAGAATGCCTGTCTTAAAGACATGTAGGGAGTGAGGGAGGAGGAAGCTGATAGGCACAGGTGGTGGGAAGGTTGCACTGGTGAAGGGGGTGTTCTTTACATGACCGAAACCCAAATATTGCAAACATGTGTTTAGTCTTGGTTCTTAAATTAAGATATTATATGTAAGCCCATCAAAAATTGAAAATGTACTTATTATAAAAACTAATTCAAACACATAGTTCAGATAAATCTTTAAAACATGATTCCTTTGATGTAGAACATAAGCACTTGCAAGAAAGATAAAATATAATAGATATATATATATATATAGTGGAAAAATGGATCAAAATGTTGAATCTAACATTCTTCTGACTACTAGAAAAATATTGGAATAGTAAGACCAAACATATACTCAAAGTCCAAGTTTGGGGAACAATAATCTAAGCAAAAACTCCTTTAAAAAGCTGTGTGTCCATACTAATATTAGTCAACACAAATTTTAAGCTTATAAAGGTTATACGAGATAAAGACGAACATTTCTTAATAAACAAGGTGATATGTACACTAGGAAGAAACACTCCTAAACATTTATGCACACATTGAGGGACCAACAAAATATTTAAAACAATTGTTAATAGATTAAAAAAAATCAATGAACCACTAGCAAGACTCACAAAGAAAGAAAGAGATAATAATATAATAAATTAAATTAGAAAGAAAAGGGGAAGATTACTAAGGGCACTACAGCAATTCACAAGGAAATTGTAGATTACTTTGAGAAATTATGTGCCAGAAAGCAAGAGAACCGAGAAAATAAATGGATTATTTATGAACTCCTATAACCTCCCAAGGTTGAAAAAAAGGATCTGGCATATATGAACAGACCTATCACTTTGAGAAAACTAAAAATTGCAATCAAAAGTCTTCTCAAAAGCATAAGCCCAAGCCCAGATAAATTTTTTTGCTTTGTTTTTGTTTTAGGGTCACACCTGGCAGTGCTCAGGGGTTACTCCTGGCTCTATGTTCAGAAATCTCAGGCTTGGGGAACCATATGGAATGCCGGGATTTGAACCACTGTCCTTCTGCATGCACAGCAAATGCCTTACCTCCATCTATCTCTCTAACCCCAGCCCAGATGAATTTAATAAGGAATTCTTTCAAAACTTTCAAGAGGTTCTATTGCCAAAAATTTTCAGACTCTTTCAGGAAAATGAAGAAAGAGAAACACTCCCAAATAAAGCTAACATCACCTTGATACCAAAAGCAGGCAAAGATACCACCAAAAAAGAGAACTATAGAGCGATATTCTTGATGAACACAAAGAATCTCAACATAATCCTAGAAAATAGGATCCAAATGCTCATCACCACAAAAATCATCACCACGAACAAGTAGGGTTCATGCCAGACATGCAAAGATGGTTTAACATATGTAAGTCAATCAACGAATTTCATCATCTCAATGAAAGTAAAATAAACAATATGATCTATAAATATATGCAAATATAAGCAGTTGACAAGTTTCATTATAAAATCTCTCATCAATGAAATGAAAGGAATTTTTCTCAATATAGTCAAGACTATTTACTACAAATACATTGCAAATATTTTAGCTTGATATATATATATATCAAGAGTATCCAGATAGGAAAGGAAGAAGTCAAGCTAAAACTGATTGCAGATGACATGATACAATATCCAGAAAATTCTAAAGGCTCTACCAAAAAGCTTCTAAAAGCAATAAAGTTTTATAATAGAATGGCAGACTACAAAATTAACCCTCAAAAATCCATGGAGTTTTACATATAAATAATAAAAAGCAAACAAAAAGACATTACAAAAACAACCCATTCACAATTGTGCTTCAGAAAAATCAACAAGCATGGAGTCAACTTAACTAAAGAGGTGAAAGATCTGTACAAAGGAAACTATAAAACACTGCCTCAAGAAATAAAAGAGAACATAAGGAAATGGAAACACATATCCTGTTCATGATTGGGAGAATAAATATTATTAAAGTGGCAATACTACACCAAGCATTTTAACAGATTTAACACAACTCTTCCTAGGATACCCATGAAATTTATCAAAAAAGTGAATCAGGGGCCCGGGAGATAGCATGGAGGTAAGGCGCTTGCCTTTCATGCAAAAGGTCATCGGTTCGAATCCCGGTGCCCCATATGGTCCCCCGTGCCTGCCAGGAGCAAATTCTGAGCATGGAGCCAGGAGTAACCCCTGAGCACTGCCAGGTGTGACCCAAAAAGAAAAAGTGAATCAAACACTCCTGAAATTCATTTGTAACAATAATTTCCCATAAATATCTAAATAAATAATTGGGAAAAGAAGATGGGATGCATCAATTTTTGCCAACTTTAAATTTAATACCATGCACAAAAGTCAAATAAAAATTAAATAAAGAGTGCTGGAGCAGTGGCACAAGAGATAAGACATTTGCCCTGTGTGTGCTAGCCTAGGATGGGCCGCAGTTCAATCCCCCAGTGTCCCATATCGTCCTCCAAGCCAGGAGCAATTTCTGAGCTGGCAAAGATGTGAGGAGAAAGGAATTTCATTCACCGTTGGTGGGAATACTCTCTAGTCCAACCTCACTGAAAACAATATGCAAATTCCTTAAAAACCTGGAAATTGAGGGGCCAAGTGATAACACAGCAGTAAGGCATTTGCCTTGCACGTGGCTGACCCACGGCAGATGGGTTCTAAACCTGGCATCTCATATGGTCCCCTGAGTCAGGAGTGATTTCTGAGCACATAGTCAGGAGTAATCTCTGAGGGTGACTGAGTCGGCTCCCCTCAAAAAACAAAACAAAACAAAAAAACTGGAAATTGAGCTACTTTATGACCCAGCATTAGGACTGTCAATGAACCCCTTAATTTTCAGCAGTGTAAACCACAATGTCACAAAATAAAATAAGAGAGTGAGAGAGACAGAAAGAGAGGGAGGAGAGAGAGAGGATAGAGAGAGAAAGAGAGAGAGAAAACCCTCACCAGAGGCAGAAGTGAGTGGGTGGGTGAATGGGGTGAAAAAATGATGGCATCAAGGTGGACGAGAAGGAAACAGCTGGTGAAGATAAATATGCACTGGTGAAGGTCGTTATACATTTTATGACTGTAAATCAATCATGAAAACCTTTAGCTGTGAAAAAAAATATATCTATATAAACAACCTTACATGGTGTTAAAATAAAAATTTATTAAAGGAAAAAAGTAGACGTAGAAATAGTAATAAAAACTAGAAATTCAAATGTTAAAGTAACATTTATAAAATTAAACTATAGATATATACCTTAGAAATATGGTGCAAGTTTTATATGCCGACAATATAATACATGTATAGTAAGATCTAGATAATTTTTACTCAAATTATATGCAATTTTTTTAAACGAGGAATACATCCAGCAGTACTCAGGACTTAACATTGGCTCTGTGCTCAGAGATAACTTCTGGTGGGTTTCAGGGAAACATATGAGGTATTTCAGATTAAATTCATATTAAATGTAAGCAAAAAAGGAACCTTAACTACTTTAAGGTTCTTCAATTTTACTGTTGAGATGTTGCTTCTTCTTATGTCTGATATATAAATTCAATAAAACCATTGTATAAATCTTGGCATATATAATAGCCATTTCTGAATTCTATATATTGTGCAAAGAATCTACTACAGTGAAAATTAATTTTTTATGGAAAACATTGTTGGAGAACTCTACTTACTTGAAAACTATGCAGTTTCTAAGATAACAAATAAGCGACCTCAGTAATGAAGCCAGGAGGATCTAGAGGGTTCTAAACTAGAAAATAAATTGTAAATCAACCATTTATATATGCTAAACATTCAATTTTATTATCCATTTTTATTTTATACATGATACATGTGCTCATTTGGCATATTATTAACTTATGTCTTGTCCTCTCAAGTTTTTCTTCTGGTCTAAAGCTCCCAGAGTTTATATTATATATTTAACAATTCCACAACCTCTAACCCACAACTGGCACATTAAAATCATCCATCAGGTGCCGGGCGGTGGCGCTGGATGTAAGGTGCCTGCTTTGCCTGCCCTAGCCTAGAACAGACCGTGGTTCGATCCCCCAGTTTCCCATATGGTCCCCCAAGCCAGGAGCGACTTCTGAGTGCATAGCCAGGAGTAACCCCTGAGCGTCACTGGGTGTGGCCCAAAAACCAAAAAAAAAAAAATCATCCATGAAAACAATTCTCATATCCATTCAAATATGAAGTGACTGTTAGTCTTATTTCTACATGAATTCTAGTTTTCTGCTCTAACCAATGCTTCCACTACAAATCATATGTAATGCCTTGCTTTCCTTTTTCTCCATTCGTTTTTTCTTTCCTTTTTCATCCTTTCTCTTTCCCTTCACCCTTTTCTTACTTTTCATCTAAAAAAAAAAGACAAAACTCAAAAAAAGCTGAGTGAATGGAGTCGAAAGGAGAGAAAAAAATTCAGAATAGTCTCACTCATCTGTAGGATTTAAAAAAAATGAAAGACAGTACCATAATAAAAACCAGAGACAATAGAGATGAGGGTCAGAAAGACTAGCTCATGATATAAAGCTTACCACAAAGAGCAGCGAGCACAGTTATAGAAATGACTGCACTGACAACTACTGTGACAATGACAGCGACAGAGAAATAGAATGCCTGTCTCTAATACAAGCAGAGAATTTGGAGAGGGAATTGGGGGCATTAGTGGTGGGAAACTTACACAGGTGAAGATTGGCGTACATTCAATGACCGATCTATAAACATTTTTGTAACCACAGTGATTAAATAAAGAAATCATTTGAAAAAAATCTTTTAAAGTCTAAAGAAACAGTACAGGATGAATGAATATGCTTTGCATGTAGCAACCCTGATTTGATTCAAAGGGGCACATGATCTCACAAGCAACCAGGGGATTCCCCTGCTGACTCATGCTGCACCTGCACCGCCCTCCTTAACCAACTCTTCCTAACGTGGACTATTACCTGAAACCGGACTTAGCTCTAAAAGTTTTCCCAAAGCAAGAACTTTTCCCAAGACCACCCTGCCGCAAATCTTTTGCCAATCTCAAAAAGGTCAGGGTGTGTGATGTAAAAGCGCCCGGGAACCCACACACAACAAGAAAATCTCAAAAGACAACGAGGAAACCTATACTTCCATCATAAGTATAAGACCTGTATTCCACTACCTCTTTACCTGCTTTTCCCCAAATGTAATGTAGTCTTTTGAATCACTTTGTTCCTTTAATCACTTCATTATTTTATTTTTAAATCTTTTTTCTTTATATATATATATGTATATATATATATATGAGCACATATATTTTTATTTCTATTTTAATCTTTTCTGGGTGTGTGACCTGTTTCTGTTTTCTTCTCTTTCCACCCTCAAATGCACCGGCAATATAATGTAGCACCATTTCCCCCTGCAAAGACACACTAACAAAAGGGGAAATCTTATGTATAAAAAAGAGCTCTTATCTATTAGGGATAAGAACTCATACTTGTTTACAATACAGGGACATCTCCCACCTTGAAAATATGTCACGTGGACCCAACTTAGACTCCAGGTGATTAGACACCATCCATCCAGCCTTGAACCCTAGATCCCAGACATAGAAATGACTCAGCTCTTCACAACAGCTACAGGAAACAAATCCCATCCAGGACATCCTTAATACTGCTGGGACACCAACAAGTGCCAGCTCTAATATGATACCTTGACAACGAGGAAAATGGGAACAACCTAACCTAAGAGCTGGTTATCCTACCCCACCAGCTGACGATAAGACAAAATGAGAAGACTTGTCACCCTTTGGTCTGTCCAAAAGCCAAGATAGCCACATGATGCACAACAACCATGATCTCCAGTCTCAAAAGTCTGTCTGAGACAATTGCAACTGAATGGGTGTTCTGGAAACATAAAGAAAGACGCTATCCTAGGCTCCATTCTAAGATCAGCGCAAAGACCAAGTCCACCAACCACAGAAAACGGATTAAAATGACACTGAGGGAACAGAACTTCTAGAACCACAAAGAAAGACTTCACCATAAGCTCCACCCTTTGACCTGTGCAGATACCGAGATCTCTAGATACAGAGATCTGATTTTATCACCCAGGACAGAGCAGAAGTCTTCCAAACACTAGGAAAGCAACAAGGGGAGAGTAAATGAATCTGAATGGAGTCTATAGCTAATTCCATGACAGTATATTCCAAGGGTGGAGAAACCCTGTATCTCTTAGGCCAAGGGAATTCCTTTTTTGAATGACCCCAATATATATTGTGCCTGTTTTGGATGGGGGAAAAAAGGCAAAAAAAGCACAAAACATTTTTTTTATTTATCTATCTAGCTTTTTGTCGATTTCTTTGTTTTGGTGAGATTATTGAAGTTGTTGTCTCCGTTTATATTATTTATTTATTTATTTATTTTCTTCTTTTCTTTTCTTTATGTGTTCTGCCATGTTTTTTTTTTTTTTTTTTTTTTTTTTTTTTT
>PVKC010006896.1:0-19348 GCA_004027635.1 Crocidura indochinensis | reverse complement strand
GACCACGTATTTTAGCAGCCCTGTGGGTGAAGAGGAGGATATGGGAAGTAGGACGGGAACGGAGGTGTAGGGAGGACAAATCGGTAATGGGAATCCCCCTGATTTTATGTTAATAGGTACCTAAAATATTATTGTCAACAATATGTAAGCCACTATGATCAAAATAAAAATTATATTTAAAAATTATCAGGAGGATATTGATGTTACTCTAATACACAAAAATAATTTATATTAATTAAAAGCTATTGCAACAGTTATTAATTCTCAGATATTTAAGTCTTTGGCTAAGTGTATTAAATGCCATTTTAGTACATTTTAGTGTCTTAAAATATGTTTGCTTTCCTATTTTACTAATACAAAATAAGCAATGTGCTCGAATTTACATTACTATTAAGTATAAATGTCAAGTTTATTGAACTCAATAAATCAATTAACAGTTTTATAAAAGTTTATAAAATAATTTTATAAACAATTTTATAAAAATACTGACAATCTCTAGCTGGTAACCAGTAAGTACTGACACATTAAGGTGTGCACAGAATAGGCTTCAACATTGTAATTAAAAACAGGAATAAATAGCCAGAGAGATAGCATTGAGTTAATGAGTTTGACTTGCATGCAGAAGGACGTTGGTTCAAATTCTGGCATCCTATATGGTCCCCCCAAGCTTGCCAGGAGCTATTTCTGAGCTTAGAGCCAGGAATAATCCCTGAGAGCTGCTGGGTGTGACCCCAAAAATAAAAATAAATAAAACTAAAAAACAGGTATAAAATATTATACAGTTTATGCTATTCTAGCAGAAGACAATTTTAGTCACCATTGCTACTTAAGATGCAATAGTATACAATATTAAATCATAGTTACTCGCTAGTTTGCAAAAAAAAAATCCCTCACTAGAAAATTAACCTACTCCACGAAGTTTAATAAAGTCCTAGAACTGAAAATCAGTTGATCAGCTTTAGAACCATTATGAACATGATCTATGATAAAGATTCAAACAAATGTACTTAATCTCCCATTTGTCATAGAACTCTTTTGGTAGTAGCTAATTCTATAGTCCATGTTCTAGAGTTTTTATTTCTGTAGATTCTCTGATTCAGAAAAATATCTAATTCTCTGAATCAAAAAATTTGCAGATGTTTATAAGAATTGTCCACAAGGTAGACTATCCTCATTTCTCTTCAGCTTGTATATTTTTTGGAAAACTGACTTTGTAAGAAGGAGATTAGAGAAAAATAAAATAATTTTTAAAATTTGAGTTATAGCATTCTCGATATTTTTCTAATTTGATCAGGAAATATAAATAAATGCTCAGTTACTATGCATATCTTCCAAACAGTATAAATGCCTTTCATTTTTTATATTTTGTATATTTTTAACATTATAAAACATTTAAAATGTGAGAATAAGGAATTACCAACTTATTTACCCAAATCTTTAATTTTTCATTATTATTATACTCATGCATGTAATATATGCAAACATGTATACTTACATAGATTGAAAGCAGATTATACAATACTGAAATACTGTCTCATATTAAAAGAGTATTATATCCAAACACTTTAACTAAAAGTTATGCAAAAAAACACACCTTTTGGGGGCTGGGCGGTGGTGCTGCAGGTAAGGTGCCTGCCTTACCGCGCTAGCCTTGGACGAACCACGGTTCGATCCCCCGGTTCCCATATGGTCCCCCGTGCCTGCCAGGAGCAACTTCTGAGCGAATAGCCAGGAGTAACCCCTGAGCGTCACTGGGTGTGGCCCAAAAACAAAAACAAAAACAAAAAAAACACCTTTTGTACAAAGCAACCACTAGCAGTTTATTCATTATAAATAATTTATTACATTTAAAGTTGGTGCTAAATACCTTCCGATTCAGATCTTTAAAATTAATAAAAAAGATACATATACCAAACTTTGAAGTGCATTTCTTAGATAGAAGAAAAAGAGGTATTTGTCATTCTGCATATTTATAGAAAGCCATGAATGTTAGAAAGCTATACCATTGGATCAACACATTATTACCATTCTACTAAACTAAAACTTTAATGAACCTCATCTTCTGTTACTATAAATTTTATTTTCTTTTAATTTTGGGGGGGTCCATACCTGATGACTCTCAGGGGTTACTTCTGACTATGCGCTCAGAAATCACTCTGGTTTGGGGGACCATATGGGACACCAGGGGATCGAACCACGGTTTGTTCTAGGCTAGCTCATACAAGGCAGATGCCTTACTACTTGTGCCACCACTCCAGTCCCTGTTATTATAAAATTTAGAGAAAACCATTATTACACAAATTTTTACTATGCAGTTGATCTTGGTTTATTGAAGAAAATAGTTTTTCTATTAAATCACTGGTAAGTTTTAAATACTCTTGGAGATATTCACTAAGGTGGCACTAAATTCCTTCAAGGAATTCTCATAATTATGTGGATTGAGACACATCACATTACATCACAGAAATATAATTATAAAAATTTTGTAAATAAAACACAATAAGATGCTCAAATTTAGATGCATAAATGGATTAATTATATATTTAACTATATCCTACTTCAGAAAAATATATTGGAGCTGCAAAGATTATAAACTGCAGATATATGGGAACTATCTCTATGAAAATCAAGTCAAGAACGATAGAGTGTACTTGCTTTGGCAACACATATACTAAAACTGGAACAACACAGAGAAAATTAGCAAGGCTACTTCGCAAGGATGACACGCAAATTCTTGTTCCATATTAAAAAGAAAAAAAACAACAACATAGAGCTAGCACAGCAAGTTACATTCTTGACTTTTCATGTCGCAAACCCAGGCTGATCCACAGCACCACATATGGTATCCTGGATTTTCAGGAATTATCTCTGAGTGCAGAGCCAAAAGTACACCCTGAGTACTACTAATGTGGTACATACACACACATGTGCGTTAGCAGGCACACACACATTAACACACAAAATATAAGAGGAGGGGGAAGTAATAGAATGTTTACATAAAAACATGGGGACATGGGCCTGGGAGATAGCATGGAGGTAAGGTGTTTGCCTTTCATGCAAAAGGTCATTGGTTCGAATCCCAGTGCCCCATATGGTCCCCCTTGCCTGCCAGGAGCAATTTCTGAGCATGGAGCCAGGAGTAACCCCTGAGCACTGCCGGACGAGACCCAATAACCAAAAAAACAAAAAACAAACAAACCAAAAAAAACAAAACACGGGGACATTAATCACAAAGCGCTTATCACTTAGAGTTCTAGTGGGGGTTTTCAAACTATGGCTCACAGACCCCATCTGGCGAGTTTAGGACACTAATAAGGACAGCCAGGTGGTTTTGCTGCTGCTGCCTATTTAGCTTCGAAGCAGGCTTATCCCTGGCAGACTCATCTCAGGCTGCTATGTGTATGTGTAGGATTTGCATTGCACTCTCTAATTCCTCTTGTTCTCTCTGTCTCTCAACTCCTCTTCTCAGTCACATGCAGATGACCTCAAACTACAGTGCACTATTGTTCATCTTTGGCGCCAGTGGAGTGGCCATTTGCCTTGCATGTGCTGACCTATGACGGATCGAAATTCAATCCCTGATATCCCAGATGGCCCCCCAAGCCAGGAGCTGGTGAGCACATAGCCAGGAGTAACCCTGAGAGTCACTGGGTGTGACCCCAAAACAAAACAAACAACATAAAAAAAAACTATTGTTCATCATTTTTTTAAACTATAGTTCAGCCCTCCAACAGAATGAGGAACAGTGAACTGTCCCTTATTTAAAATGTTTGAGGATCTCTGCTCTAGAGAGTCATCAATTTGATGAGACTTTTCTTAACAATGCTTGGAGATTTTTTGAATAGAAAGTCAAATACAAGAAAACTAAGGATTTAAAACCAAGCTTTGGGTATCAACAAATATTCACATACTCAGAAGCATGGTTAGAAGTGTGTCATGACTATCATAGTAAATATTCTCTATTAGGATATAATTAACAAGAAAAGAACATATGCCTGATTTTTAAATAGCTTAATGTTTTTTAATTTAAATATCCTATTTAAAATGCTCATTAATTACAATATACTACCATGTAAAATACCATCTGAGTAGATTAAAGTTAGAAGAAATAGAAGCTACATTTTAAGCAGCATCCTGAATAGAATTTGCAGCATCTAACATCTACCCTTAATACCCATAATTAACATATTAAGTAGATGGTATATGGTATAATTTGCACTAATCTTGATATACAGCAGAATTTTAGTCCATAATGCTTTTTAATAATGGAGTTTTTCATGATTATACTTAGTATTAGAACAATTTAGATGCTGTAAACTAAGAGATCTAATTCAACTGTAAAAGAGCTCAAGCTGTCTTTTGCCTCAAGGACCTAGATAATTTATAACTCTTCTCACAAATCTCTAGACCTTGAAATCTGAAGTGATGTTCAAAAAGTAAAATTACACAGCATTCTTCAAAATAAGAATCATGGGGTCTTAGTCTACTGGAAATATAATAAATGAGTAACTAGACACCTGCTATCCTTTGACTTTTTTACTTTTTGAAGAAAACAATTTACAATCTATAAAAATTCTGAAGCATTAATTATCAGTAAAATAATAAATGAAGTCTGGGCTGGGGAGATGACAGAGAGTAGGGCACACAAGTTTGATTCAGAAATCACAAATCCCAAGAGTGTCTGGGTATAGATGTAGCTACTTTGACCCTCTTGTCTCAGGTATGATGGACCCATATGGGACTAAATGCACAGGCCCTTTCATTAAATCATTGGCCTAGTTGGCTTAGTATTATCAAGAGTGACCCCTGGACCTCCTGAGTCTTCTTAGAAGCACCCCACCATAGACACAATGGAAAAAGTACATATAATAAAAGCAGAAAATTGAAGTTGTGGGAAATAAAAGATGAAAGATTGGTAAATGGAGAAAAAAAGAGAAAGAAGAGAAAATAATAGTAATAAGCAGGTAATAATCACTAAAATCTTAAAGGTGGTGTTAACTTCACAGCATTAATTCAACTTATTTTTCTTCAGAAAAAAGTTATAAAAATCACTTATCTTCTATAATTCATCAAGGATATAATTTATTTTTTTCACTTATTTTTGGGCTACTTTTGTGGTATCCAGAGCTTACTCGTGCTTCATTGCTTTAAAGTCATTCGTTGTGGTTCTCAGGAAGCCACATGCAACTCTGGAAATTTAATATGGTCAACCTTATGCCTATTCTATCTTTATATTTATATCTATACAACTTCACTTTAATTCTTTATTTTTAAATTGGTTCTATTATAGTTATCTAATATATATACTCAATTAGAGCTGTCTTTTTCCATTAATTTTTTTTCTATATTTTAGACTACATGCTGCAGAGTTTAGAGATCCTATTGGCTCTGTCTTCCTTGCTGGTAGGATTTATGGGGCTCTTTGATGTGCTGGGGATCAAACCCTGATTGAACACATGCAATACAATTGTGCTACCCTCTGTAGTATAACCTGATCCCTATTATAGTAGCATTTAATTCTTTTTTTTGTTTTTTTTTTTTGGGGTCACACCCGGCAGTGCTCAGGGGTTACTCCTGACTCCATGCTCAGAAATTGCTCCTGGCAGGTACGGGGGACCATATGGGGCACCGGGATTCGAACCGATGACCTTTTGCATGAAAGGCAAATGCCTTACCTCCATGCTATCTCCTGGGCCCCAGTAGCATTTAATCCTTAAGCATACTGGTTTATAAGAATTAAAAATATGAAATAGCATATATAATTATAAACAAACTACACCTTACTATTTTAAAGAGGTCTAATTTGATAATTCCATCTGATACAAAGATGCTGAGTATAATTATATATTTGATGTCAATCAACACTCATTTTTAATGAAGATCGAATGTTAAGATTATCTGGATTTTATATTTTTGAATAAACACAAACAGTTATAAAGTGATTTTAGAAAGAGGCAGTTAGTCTTTGAAGTGAATTAAAAGATTATATAGTCTTGGTAGAAAAAGCCACTTAATCCTGTAATAGTCTAATGTCGAGTGTAGATATATTACCTATAGTAATGTATGAAGGATTTTAGTACATAGAATGCTGACCACTCAAAAGGAAATCCAGTGCTTTATCTTGATTGATACCATTGGAACTTTCAGAATGATGTATAGAGTTTAGCATAGAATGTAAAATTTGGCTCATGTAAAGGTGGAAGTATAGGAGTTGCCCTTCAATTAAATGTGTGGGCCTTATTGTGTGGAGTTTTCTAGTGAAGTCACATTCTGGAATCATAAGATGAACAGTCATTTAATAGAATAAACTAAAAGTCAAATAACAACAACAACAACAACAAGAAAAACCTGTTACTTGACAGAGGTGTTAATATTTTATTTAATTTAAAGTGAGGACAGATTCATTGCTTTAGAATTTTCTAAAAATACTGTGATGTTGAAGCCAGAGAATACAAAGGGAAGGATCTTGCCTTCTATACATTTTTGCATGTTTAATCCTTGGTGTTTTTTTTTTTTTTTTGGTTTACACCGGCAGCTCAGAGGTTACTCCTGTCTCTATGCTCAGAAATTACTCCTGGCAGGCTCATGGGGCCATATGAGATGCCAAGATTTGAACCACCATCCTTCTGCATGCAAGGCAAATGCTTTACCTCCATACTATTTCTCTGACCCCTCCTTGGCAATTTTTATGGTTCTCTGAGCACTGGCAGAAGTGATCCCCTTAGAGTCAGGAGTAATCCCTAAGTACTGCTGGTACCACCTCCAAACCAACAACAATAATAACAAAATGAGTTTTTTCTAGTTGAACAATAATTTAAATGACAGGTTTGATAAACAAAATATGAAGTGATAATAAGCAGTTTTTGATACAATTGAGATGCCTCGTAGGCATTATCTGTAATAATAAAATATTATATATGAATTTAGAGGTATGGATAGGAATTTGAAACAAAAATATAAGTTTTGGACCAAAGATGGATAATGCCCTTACTTTGCACATAATAGACCCAGGATTAATCCCTAACACCTGGTACTGTGCTCAGAACTCTTCCAGGATTTATGTTTGAACAGAGACTAAGAAGAAAGCCATGAGCATTACTAGATGTGACTACATGAAAAGTGGAAATTTGGGAGTTATCCTCATAACTCAGCATACTATAATTGTGAAAAATAAATTTATATAAGCCAAGTAGAGGACTAATAGAGATTTATTTACTGAGTTTTAAAGTATTTGAATATGTGAGTGTTAAGATAAATAAGCAAATATTAAGACAAAATCAAGTGGCAAGGAGAAAAAAACCCAGGTGTTGACTTGTAACAAGATATATGATTTTATAGTGAATTATTGCTTTAAAAAGTTTTGGAAGGGATTATACTTATAATTTTATCATCTAGTCATGATTTTATTGGAGAGATAACATAAACTTCATCAATAGAACAAGACAATAAATAAACACAAACGATTATTCAAGAAAAAGTGAGATAAATGGCTACACGATTTATAGATAACTTAAGTGACCTGAGCACTGATAATTAGGTTAATCAAAATAGTTACTAATGAGTAACTATGATTATGTTAAGTTCATAAGGAAAATTGATGGTTCATTAGATAAAGCTCGGAGGAAACCAGGAGATAAAAATAGAACAGAGAGATAGCCCTTAACAAATCAAGGAAAGAGAGAGGGAATAGAGGAGTGAAAATAGTGTTGGGGTTGTTGTTGGTGCAATATTTGTATTAGATTATCATTATCAATTGGCCAAATGCAGCAGTTGAAACATAGAGTGGCAAAATGGATCCAAAATTCAAACCCATAACTCTGCTGCCTGAAAGAAACATATCTGATTATTCAGAACAAAACAGACTCAAATTCAAAGTTGCAAGCACACATCAGAAATAAAGAAGGGTTTGCATAAATAGTTTAGTAACACAGCTTATAAAATTAGAAAATGATCAACAAATTGAACCAAAACTTAGTAGGCACAAGAAAATTACAAAGCCTAGAGCATAAATTAATGAAGTGTAAACCCAAAAATAATCCAAAAGATCAATGAAAGCAAAAGTTGATTCTTTGAAAAAGTAAACAAGATTGATAAACCACTAGAAAAACTCACAAAGGGAGAGCTAGAAACATAATAAACTGAATTAGAAATTAAAAGGAGAATATCATTACAGATAATACAGAAATCCAAAGGGTAATCAGATACTACTTTGAAAAACTGTATGCCACGAAACATGAGATCATGATGAAATTGGAAAAAAATAGAAAAGAAAAATAAAAGACATTATTGCAATAATGCCAAGAAACTATAGAGATGAAGGTCAGAAGGACTGATTCACAATATGAAGCTTGTCACAAAGAGTGGTGAATGCACTTAGAGAAATGACTTCCCTAATAACTACCATGACAATGTTGATGAGTGAGAAGCAGAATACCTGTCTCCAATACTGGCAGGGGTGGGAGAAGAAAGAGAAAAGGGCATTGGCGGTGTGGGCTTTGCACTGGTGATGGAGGTTGTTCTTTCTATGACTGAGGCCCAACTACAAACATATTTGTAATCATGGTGCTTAAATATAGATATAAAAGTATAAAATGTGAAAAAAAAAAGAATGGGTCTTGTACCTTATCAAATGCTTTCTCTGCCTCTATTGATATAATCATGTGGTTTTATATTTCCTTTCTTTGATAGGGTATACTATGTTGATTTATTTACATATGTCAAACAATCCTTGCATTCCTGGAATGAAACTTACTTTGTCATGTTGTATGACCTTCTTGATGAGACAATGGATCATATTTGAGAGGATTTTGTTCAGGATCTTCACATCTGCGTTCATCAGAAGTATCAGTTTACAGTTTTCATTTTTTTCAGTATCTCTGTCTGGTTTTGGTATCAGGGCAAAGTTAGCTTCATAAAGTATATTTGGGAGTGTTCCTGATTCCTCAATTTCCTGAAAGAGCCTGAGAGAATTGGTAGTAATTTCTCTTTAAAGGTTTGAAAACTTTGTTAGTGAATCCATCTAGGCATGGGCTTTTGTTTTGGGGAAGACATTTAATTACTATTTTATTTATTTTATTATTTTATTTTATTTTTTGGTTTTGGGGTCACACCTGGCAGCACTGAGGGGCTACTCCTGGCTCTACACTCAGTAATCGCTCCTGGCAGGCTCAGGGAATTATATGGGATGCCAGAATTCAAACCACCATCCTTCTGCATGCAAAGCAAATTCCTACCTCCATGCTATCTCTCCGATTACTATTTTAATTTTCTCAATTGTGATCTGTTTAGATATGCTAGATAAGCCTGGTCTAACTCGGGAAGATTATAAGTATCCAAGTATTTATCAATTTCTTCTGATTCTTATGCTTTATGGCATAAAGTTTCTCAACTTTGTCTCTGATTAATCTTTAAATCTCCGTATTATTTGTAGGATCCCTCAGTTTTCATTTATAATCCAGTTTATTTAATTTCTATCTCTCTATTGTGAGTTTTTCTAGTGGTTTATTTTGCTAGTGTTTATTTTTTCAAAGAACCATCTTTTGCTTTTGTTGATCATTTGGATTATTTTTTGGATTTCCACTTCAATGATTTCTGCTCTATGTTTTGTTATTTCTTTCTGCCTACCTATTTTTATTTTATTCAGTTGATAAATTTCGAATTTCACCAGGGTTTAATTAAGTTATTTATATAGCCCCCTTTTTCCTTCCTGATGTGTGCTTGTAAGGCTATACATTTTACTATTAATACTACTTTTGCTGTGTCACATAAAATCTGATAATTGTTTCTTCATTTGTAATTGATTCCAGGAATATTTTTTTCTCTTTAAATTTATCTATGACCCACAGCTGTTTAGTAATGAGCTGTTTAATTTCCAGGTGTTAATTTTTTCTTCTACATTTCTTTGTAGTTCACTTTTAATTTCTGTACATTGTGATCTGAGAAAGTTGTCTGTACAGTTTCTTTCACCCTTGATTTTTGGAGGTATTTTTATGGGCCAGTATTTGATATATTCTTGATAATGACCCATGTACATAGAAGAAGAATGTGTTTCCAGATTTTTGGAAATGGATTGCCCCATATGTATATATGATTCCACTTTCTTCCATTTTTCCTTTCTAGGCCTGTATATTCTTATTATTTTTAGCCTTATTGACCTAACAAGTGGTGAAAGGGTGGTATTGATGTGCCTTCAACTATTATCATGTAGCTATTGATGTCTTCTTTCAGATTTGTCAACAATTGAATTAAATAATTTGCTAGACCCTCATTGAGTGTATACATGTTAAGGAGTGAGGTTTCTTCTTTTTGTACATAGCCCTTGATTATTATGAAATGTCCAACTTTGTCCCTTTTAACTTTTCTATATCCAAAGTTTGTTTCATCTGATAATAATATGGCCACTCCAGATTTTTTAAAGAAGTTTTTTTCTTGGAGTATTATCCTACTAACTTGCAGTTTTTGTCTATATTTGTTCTGACTATTCAGATATGTTTCTTCTAGGCAGAAGAATGTTGGATTCAGCATTATAATCCATTTTGCCATTCTTTGTTTCTTAAGTGGTGCATTTAGTCATTGACATTGATGGTGATCATTAATATGGAATTTTGTGTCATCTTTGTGTAGAAGTTTGGTGTGTTTGTTGGTCTGTCTTGTCTTAAAGTAGATCTATCATTTATTTTTCTTTTAAGGCTGCTGTTTAGTCTATAAAGTTTTTAAGCTGTTGTTTATTGATGAAGTTATATATACTTCCTTAAAATCTGAAAGTGAGTCTGGCTGGGGTGCAGTATTATAGGCAAAGCATTCAATTTGTTGAGTTTTGTCATTATATCCCACCATTACCTTCTAATCTTGAATGTTTCTTATAACAGAACTGCTTTAAATCTTGAGGATTCTCCTTTAAATTTAATTTTCCTTTTTGAATTTGCCGTTTTCAATACTCTATCCTTATCAGTGGGACTTGTCATTGTGACTAGGTTGGGTCTTGGAGTGCTTTACTTCAGGTTTATTTTAGCTGGTACTTCTCAGGCATGCAGGATTTGATTGCATGCAGTCTTTATCTCTGGGAGTTTCTCTGCAATGGTATGCTTGACTGTTGATTCTTCCTGGGTATTTTCTTCCTGAGTCTCTGTTACTCCAATGATTCTTATTTTGTTTCTGTTGAGTTGATCAAATACTTCTAATTTTCTCTGTTCACATTCTTTGAGGATTAATTTTTATTGTCTGATCATTTGCTTTAAGTCTCTTTTCCAATCTCTTCTATTTAATGCATTGCTCTGCATCTCATCTTCCTGATCACTGATTTTGTCCTCAGCTGCTTTTACTCTGTTGGAGAGGCTTTCCAGTGAGTTTTTCTTTTTTTGTTTTTTTTTTTGTTTTTTTTTTTTTGTTTTTGGGTCACACCCGGCAGTGCTCAGGGGTTACTCCTGACTCCATGCTCAGAAATTGCTCCTGGCAGGCACGGGGGACCATATGGGGCACCGGGATTCGAACCGATGACCTTTTGCATGAAAGGCAAACGCCTTACCTCCATGCTATCTCCCGGGCCCTCCAGTGAGTTTTTCATTTCATCTACTTAGTTATTAAGTCCTGTTATTACAGTTTGGAGTTTTCTGATTTCTATCATCATATCCTCTTGATTCCTCTTGATTTTTATTTGTGATCTGTACAGTTTGATCCATGTTTTCTTTGAGTTCTATGAGGATACTCTTTATTTCTTCTCTAAACTTCTAATCCGAGAGGCTAAATAGGTGATTGGCACTTTTGTGTTATCAGAGCTGCCATCTTTTATTTCTTTTTTGGCTATACCCAGCAGTGCCAGGGTTTTTTTTTTTTTTTTTTTTTTTTTTGGCTCTGCACTCAGAAATTGCCCCTGGAAGGCTCGGGGGACCATATGGAATGCTGGTAGTCGCTGGATGCATCCTGGGTTGACTTTGTGCAAGGTAAATGCCCTACTGCTGTGCTATCTCTCCAGCCAGAGCACCATCTTTATTTTCTATTCATTGTGTGGCCTACTTTGTTTCCCATTTGTCCCTCATGTGGTGTGGTATTTTCATGCTGTGCTAGGGTTCAATGTTTAAGTGATTTGCATGGCCACTAAGCAAAGTAAAATAAGGCCATGCTACCCTGGCTCTGCCTTTCTTTTTCTTTTTTTTGTTTTTGTTTTTATTTTTTTTTGGGGGGGGGCACACCCGGCGGTGCTCTGGGGTTACTCCTGGCTGTCTGCTCAGAAACAGCTCCTGGCAGGCACGGGGGACCATATGGGACACCGGGATTCGAGCCAACCACCTTTGGTCCTGGATCAGCTGCTTGCAAGGCAAACGCCGCTGTGCTATCGGCTCTGCCCTTCTTGGGCAGAGCATCAAACCTCTCATGGAATGTTCTGGACAGGGTGATTCAAGGTTCGGGGCACAGCAGAGAAGACAGATTTTACAATATCTGCTATGTTCCAGAGTACACAACAGGAATCCTGCTCTCCCACTTGTGGGCTGAGACTGCTCATCTCTGAAGAAGTGCCCTCAGGGCATGATCTGGGCAGAGAGGTTCAAGTGCCAGGACACAGAAGATAAGCCAGAGTTAACAATGTCTGACATGTCGATCATATTTTACTTCATATTTTATACTAGATCAGCCATGAAATCTAACTGACTTGAAGATGGGAAAAGTAATGTTATTGAGTTTACATGGAGGTTCTTTTATTTACAATACAAAAAAAAAGCTAGACTTGACAGCAAATATTTTCTTTGTATGTGACCAATCCTGATTCCATTCCTGACACTGCAGATGATTCCTAATCACTGCCAGTAATGATACCTGATAAGAGATACTGTACTTTGGCCCGGGAGATAGCATGGAGGTAAGGCGTTTGCCTTTCATGCAAAAGGTCATCGGTTCGAATCTCGGTGCCCCATATGGTCCCCCGTGCCTGCCAGGAGCAATTTCTGAGCATGGAGTCAGGAGTAACCCCTGAGCACTGCCGGGTGAGACCCAAAAACCAAAAAAAAAAAAAAAAAAAAAGAAAAAAAAAGAGATACTGTACTAAGTTCCCAAACAAATGAAAACCCCTTACATTTGGGGGAGTAGGGAATTCATTAAACAGTATGATATCTGAAACTATTATATTTATATACTTTTTTACCTTACATTATGAATTCTAAATTAAATTTCACTCACCTCAAAATTATCTTAAATATTAATACTCTAGTCATTTTCAAGTATGTTTCATCTCCTCCCGACATAAAAATTTGATCTTAAATTGTTATCTTAGATTCTAACCACTTAACGATTGCCCATTTCTCTATATCTGTGATGGGTGCTTATGTCTAAAGGAATAGAGGTCATTTGGCAAACCTTCCACTAGCTTAGAACACTAACCTAGTGGGAATGATTATGGTAGGTAAAACCATGAACTTCTGAATCAGAAAAAAATCAGTCTTATAGTCTAGCATTGACATGATAGTAATTTTTTTCCTTAGAGAAATCATATATCAATTTTAAAATTCAGTTCTTCAGTTACACAGCCCTTAACATAATAATGGTCATAATTTCCTCTTCAAAAGATTGCAGTGAGGATGACATGAAAGAGATGACATCGAAGAGATTACTGTTCCAATGACCTTGGAAAAGAAAATCTTCCAAATTTCAATATTGTTGTGTAGTTACTCCTATTAGAGCTGATATTGTTAACCTGAAATGGATAAAATACTTCTTTAAATGGCCAATTAGTTCCCTTTTGTACTTTCTCTGAAAAATAATACAGTATTTTGACTTCTTGCAAAATGCTGAGATCAAGTGGTGATTATTCTGGGGTTTTCTTTAAGGCTAGAATCTTTCCTGTAGAGAACTGCCTATCCCAATCAGTCAAGCTGAGCACAGTGGAAGGCTAATTGAATTAGATTAGAGCATGGATCAAGAAGGCCAGATCTGATTATCTGCTAACTCAGAATGCCTGTAACTGCAGACACAGCTGCCTGGCTGGCTGATCTCTGACTATGAAAGGCATATCCTCTTCTCTGCAAAAAGGAGATGATTCATAATTGATTAAAAAAAACTGAAAACATCTCCATTATATACCATCCTAATTAATTAAATATCTTGCTAACTAAAATAGTGTTGTCCGAAAAAGCTATTGATTTCTGCTTTCATTTGGAAAAAACTAATTTCCTATGATAGCAGATAGGATGGGGCTAACATATCACATTGACAAAATGAGATGTACACCCAGGCATTAAGTTGTGTGATCCCTCCAAACCTGGTGTCTCCATTAATAGTAGAAGCTGGATATTAATATCATAGTACACAAGTCAATGAAATGGGCATTAAAAAATGTCTTCAAAGAGGGACCTGCACAGTCTCCAAAGCTGTGGTTGATAACTGGAACTTATTTCCTCCCAATCTTTAATAAAATTAATGTGCACAATTAGTCATGAACAAGAGTGGCAGGGCATATTTACTTTTTTGGTATGTGTTTGGAAACTCTGACATACCTGAAGTGATGTCAACTAATTCTTAAGATGCATTTACTTCAGCAACCTAGGCTATACAAACATCAACAACTCATTTTCTAACTAACCATTCTAGTGAAATAAAGTCTAAAATGAAGGTGTAGGAGGAACTAAATATTATGGAGGTTCTGTTTCTTCAACCACTCCTATTTGTTCATTCCCCATGTTTTTGTATATCCCCATCTTTTTTGCAAAGTTTATATTCAAATATCTCCTTTATATAAAAGAACTCTAGTTTCATTAATTAAAGCCCATCTTAAAGATTTGTTTGAAAGTAATGACATAGGTGATTGGAGTGATAGTCAGATGCAGAATGCTTAACTTGCATGTGGCTGACTGACAACCTATATAGTTCACAAAGTCTATCCAGGGGTGATATCTGAGTGCAGCCTTAAGAATAACCTCTGAGAAACATCAAGTGTGACCCAAAATTGAAAAAAGAAAAACCTAAAAGGTGGTGATATAGGCACAATTCTATTTCTGAAGAAGGTAATTTTCTGAGGTTAGGAATTTAACATCTCTTTGAAAATTGACTTAATTCTGTTTATGGAAGGAAATTTTCATGTTCCTACTACACTGGACATTCTCATTAGAGTTTTTTCAAAACAAATAAAGGTAAGAAAAAACTTTCTTGTAAGGTAAAATTTGGGGCAGGAACTAAAATATAGTTTTAATTTAAGGAAAATAGCTAGAAAAGCTTATGGTTTAAAAAGTCTAATATGTCCTATAGAAGGATTTTTAAGTTTAGGTTGGCCCCAAATAACTAAGAATACAATTTTAGAACTCAAGGAAAGCTGCACAGCAGAGTGTTTGCTGTAGAATGCTGTATTTGCCTTATTGGGAAATCCCTGATAAGTTGCAAGTCCAAATATGCAACAAGAGCAAAGGATCACTTTTTAAGGGGATACTAAAAGATGATTCCACATATTTTTAGTACAATTATACAAATTATTTTTGAAAGGAATAATCTACTTCCATTTCAGGTTTTCCTGCAATCCAGTTTCCTCTATTCAATGATTAGAGTGACAGAGTTCATGTCCTTCTGTTTATTCTTTTACCAAGAACTTGCATTAATATCTTATTTTCCAGAGTTGTAAACAACAATGATTTATTAAGTCTCTTTTCAGATAGCAAATATCCTATTGTTTTGGATTTATTTATATGCAGTCACTAATTCTTTACAAAGGGATCTTACTGAAGACAAAGCATGGGTAACAAAGAAACCCTCCAGTTACTTAGAAGACTTCTATGTGATAGAAGAACTGCATTGTGGGACAAGAAGAAGCTCTTCTAAAGTCCAGCAGAAAGATGAGCTAAATCCTTGGAAGAAATTTCCTCTTCCACATCGCCTCTCTACCGTTTCCTCCATTCACCCTTGATGCATTTTCCATGCCTTGTTTTGAACAATAACTTCTTTCCTTAAGTAAATGATAATTTTTATTTATGTTCTTTCATGAATTTGTGAGCCCATTCAAAGAGGAAGCTTTGTATAGTATGATCTAGATGTCAGCACAGTGCGAGATAATGTATTCATGTGTCATGTTGTGTTCATGCTGAAGTGAAGTACAATAAAATAGTTTTGGAGGAGCCATAGAGATAACACAGAAGGTAAGCATTTGCTTTTCCTGTTTTGTCTGATTCCTGTGTATCACCAGGAGTGATCCTGAGCACAGAGTTAGTAAACCTTGAGCATATTGTGTGTGACCTCCAAAGCCACACTCTAGCAAAATAAGGGTTCTGGAACTATACATGAATTTAGGTACTTGCCTTGTATTTAGACATAGGCACAAGTTTGAATAATATATGGCACATAAGGTTCCCCTGTGCATCACATATAGTTCTCCAGTCAGGAATGAACCCTGAGCACAGTAAGGAGTGATTCAATGGCCCCATCTCATTCAAATATAAACAGAACTTATTTTTACAAACTATAGAAATAGAAAAGTTATTAATATTTTTCTATATAGCTTTATAAAGCTAATTTTAAACAAATGAGATTTACAGAAATAAATAAATAAATAAATAAGTAGTTGGTATACTACACAATTTTCTGCAGCAATTCAGAAACCAATCTTCCTCTGGGACATTCTTAATACTGCTCTGACACCAACATGAGCTGGTTTTAATATGACATCCTGACAATAAGGAAATGGAAACAACTTGGTCTAAGAGAAGGTTGTCATACCTCACCTCCTAATGATAAGATGAAATCAAAAGAGAGGTGAGCCTTTGATTTTTTTATAAATAATTTTATTTTGACCAAAGTGGATTACTCATCATTCACAGTAAAATTTTCGGTATATAGTGACATTGAATCAGGGGCATTCCCACCACCAATGTTGTCCTCTCCCCGCAACCCCATGCCCAGCATGCATCTCATATCCTCATTTGTCCCTGGGCTGCTAGTGTAAGTGGTTCCCTCTGTATCTAGCTTCTTGAGGATTGGGTATCGATCCTGTTGGCTTTGAATTTGGTACCTAAGTCTGTTTATTTTTTTATTTCTGCTCAATGTTCGTACGACTGTTTGGTCTTGGTAATCTCCATTATTTCTCCCTCAGTTTGAGAATCAGAACAAGATGTTTCATGTTATATGGTTTGTTTGAGGGGAAAAAGACAAAAAAGAAAAAAGGGGGGCAAAAATCAAACAAGCAAAAAATAAGAGGAGTCCTTATTGAGTCTATAAATATTTGTTTAAGAAGAAAGGGAAAAAGGAAGAAAAACATAATAACAATACTAAAAGAAAAGAAAAATATTCAAACTAAAAACCAGAAAAGCACCACAGCAATAAATAGAATAGCCAAACAGAACCAAGGTCTCAAAATAAAATCAAAGCAGAGCCTAAAACATAAATACAAAGCAAAACAAAAACAAAATAAACCAAATACAACAACAATAACAATAAGAATTAATTAGTGCTTTTTTTTTGCATAGGCACAGTAAATATAGTTTCTTCACCCTTGAAATATACTGTCATGTGCATAACTCCAGGTTTCGTACCTGTTTGTTTACTCTCCCCTAGGTTCTTTTGCGGTGTCTGAAAACTATCCACTAACTCATGGAGGATGACATCAGGCCTCTGTAACGAGAAGTCTTGGTATTTACACAGGTCATAGAATGGAGCCTAAGATGGAGTCTTTCCTTAATATTCTAAAAGTTCTGTTCCATCACTGTTGTTTTAATCAGTCTTCTGATTAAAAGACCACCAGTTTGTGGTTTTGGTTTTGGCATGGATCCTAGGTTGAAGCCTAGGATTGAGTCTTTCATTATGTTTCCAGAAGTTCTGCTCAATTGCAGTTGTCATAGTCAGACCTCTGAAATTAGAGATCTTGGTTTTTGTGCAGAGAGTAGGTCAAAGCCTAGACTAGGGACTTTTCTATTAGTCTAAAGGACTTAGGGGAGAGTAAAAGAACTTGTATGGAGCCTGTAGTTATTTCCATGACAGTATACTTCAAGGACGGAGAAAACCTGTATCTATCTCTTAGGCCAAGGAATTCCCTTTCTAATCTCCCCAGTATTTACTATGCCTATGTAAGAAAAAAGAAAATGAGAAGCACAAATTAATTTCTTTTAGTTTTGTTATTGCTGTTGTTTGTTCTTTTATTTTTTTCTTTATTGTGCTATGTTTTGCTTTTATTTCAGGACCATGGTTATTGTGTGGTTGTTATTGTGTGGTTGTCTTTAGTGCTGTGGTGCTTTTCGAGTTTTTTTTTGTATTGTTGTTATGTTTTTCTTCCTTTTTCCCCTTCTTTTCTTAAATTGATATTTATTGCATCTAGAAGGACTCCTCCTATTTTTTGCTTGTCTGATCTTTGCCCCATATTATTATTATTTTTTCTTTTCTTCATACAGAACCACATAACTTGAAGCATCTTGTTCTGCCTCACAAATGGAGGGGAAATAATGGAGGTTACCAAGACCAAACAGTCTTATGAACATTAAATAGAAATAAAAAAAATGATCAAACTTAAATACCAAATCCAAAGCCAATGACAGCAGAATTGATATCCAATCTACAGCATGCTGGACACAGAAGGGACCACTTATACTAGCAGCCTGTGGGGTGAAGAAGGGAATATGGGATGCATGCTGGGAACAGGGGTGGAGGGAGGACAACATTGGTGGTGGGAATGCCCCTAATTCAATGTCACTATGTACCTAAAATATTACTTTGATAAATTTATAATGCACTTTGGTCAAAATAAAATTTTTAAAAAAAAGTTGGTTTAGAGGGAAAAATAAAAAAAAAGAAATAGTTGTTTTAGGATTATTTTAAAAAGTTTGTTTTACTCAACTTTAATGGCTTATTTTCCTAAATTAGATGATTTTTTATTATTGGTTTAAAAATCTATATATAAAGTATGTATGTATGTAAATAGGTATAATTATTTGAAAATTGGAATCTGTTTTTAAAATAGTGTGATCAAATTTGTTGCACATAATCTTGGGCAAAATGGACAGATGAGAGAGTGTTTAATGTCAACCCTTGTTCTATTAACCAAGAAAAGTATCTACTTCTGTATCTGCCCTGGGACTTTCTTTATCTAATTAACACAAAGATTCAATCTGCCAAGCAAGCTGTGCACCCATCTGGAGAGAATGTCTTTTTTATGATTATCACAAAACCTTCCTATGGGTCAATTGTAACTTTAATTCCTCAGGGCAGGGATGACAAATTATTATCTGAATCCGTTGTTCTTCTGAAAAAGAAAGACAAAAGATGTAAAGGAAGAAAGAAAGAAAGAAAGAAAGAAAGAAAGAAAGAAAGAAAGAAAGAAAGAAAGAAAGAAAGAAAGAAAGAAAGAAAGAAAGAAAGAAAGAAAGAAAGAAAGAAAGAAAGAAAGAAAGAA
>PVKC010006895.1:0-30355 GCA_004027635.1 Crocidura indochinensis | reverse complement strand
AAAATAATTTGATTAATCTCATCAAATGATAAAATTCAGTTCTAACTCAAACCCTTTTAATTTTTTCCTCCACTGTGCATCATCACCCATTTTATTTTATTTCATGTCATGAAAAAAGTCTATACTTTATCTTAATTCATGCTATTTTATTTAGATCTTAATTGTCAACCCATTTTCTGAAATCATTAATGAAAACTTATACTGCATTTAAAACTTAAAATTCCCTTCTCCACATGAGTATGGAATCTTAATACAATCTATATTTTACCCAATAATACATGTTATTGTCATCTCAAACTATCCTTGCTGGTTTCAGTCTTTTTGTTAATTCTGAGACAAACATTCCTGCAATGCAATAGCTTATTTCAATAAAGAGTTTGAGTGTTACAAGTTCCATGATGGCCAATGGAAAATAGTTAGTGAAAAACATTAATGCCTATCTGATGTCCTCAGACTACTATCCTATTGCCACTTTTAGTACATTGAACCATCCAGCCCCACACACATTGTGGCCATCTTATATTTATACTATAATAGTAGATGACAGATTCTGACCCAGAGAAGCACTGTGATTTTCTCTATTTCTTTTTTCTTTTTCTTTTTCTTCTTTATTTTTTTTTGTTTGTTTTTGGGTCACACCCGGCAGCGCTCAGGGGTTACTCCTGGCCCTATGCTTGGAAATTGCCCCTGGCAGGTAGGGGGGACCATACGGGATGCCGGGATTTGAACCACCATCCTTTTGCATGCAAGGCAAATGCCTTACCTCCATGCTATCTATCCAACCCCATGTTTTTCCTATTTCCCTGACTTAACTCTTTAGATCATTTTAATATCTTGTAACTGACTTTGGTTCTGGTTCCACATATATACTTTGAGTTTTAAGATATATTCTACATTAGCAAAATCACTCTGTATAGAAATTACCAGATAAAAACTTCATTGATATACTTCCATCTAGATACTCACATATCATATTCAGCTTTAAAAGTAATTTTTGTTCATCTTTAACCCTAATTCATTTAGTTAAATATTCAATCCTTGAGACATCATCTGCTCAGATCCGATGTAACAAATGTGGGTTTTCACAATATATTTGAGAATACCATTCAAGAAACCATTTTCTTCCATGATATACAGTTTTATCATGTTTCTGCTTTTGGGGGGGGGTCACACAAAGCAGTGCTCAGGGATTACTCCTGGCTCTACATTCAGAAATTGCTCCTGGCAGGCACAGGAGACCATATGGGATGCTGGGATTTGAACCACCGCCCTTCTGCATGCAAGGCAAATGACCTGCCTCCATGCTATCTCTTGGGTCCCATGCCTCTTGACTTTTCCCAAATTGGATTCTAACCCATTGCAATGAAAGGAGCTAAGACAACTAAAGAACCTAATTGCAAACATATTTATAACCATGTTAAATTAAGATATTAATAAAAAGTAAAAATAATAAAAGTAAATTTAAAAAATCCTAATATGGAGTCAGAGATATTGTGTAGGGGTTAAGGAATAAGGAGAATGTCTTGCATGTAGTTGACCCCAATTCAATCCTCAGAACCATGTGGTGATCACAGCACTGCCAGATAATAGGTGATTCCAACATCACAGGTCCCCAGAAACACCACAACTTTGGGTCCTTGCATTAAATCACTAAAATAGTTGGCTTAATATAGCTGGAGAGGCTCTGAAGACCCCTGAGCACTGCCTGGGAGTAGCTCAGCCTCTGAAAAATCCCAAACATAAATAAAACAGACCAGGGTGTAGATAAAGAATATTCTTCTGAAGAATTCATATTATTAGACTAGTTTTTCTTCTCAAATTAAAAAAGTGTATTTCTGGAATATACATTGATTCATAACTTGAAGAGAGCTCCTCTAATCAGTACTAATACATCCGAGTATAATTCTGAGTAGGTGATGAATGCAGCCTGGCTTGATGAGACAGGAAATACAAATATACAGAGTCTGAAGTGTCTCACTCATGTTGACTAAACATGTAGATTAACCCAAAATCCCTAGGTCCTTGGCTGGACTTTCTCAACATTGGTGGCCTTGTGGATCAATATGGCAGTCTCAGTTTAAGCAATGGGTCCAAAAGGAAAGAACAAGAAACTAAGTGGAAACTACGTACAGAGCGACTCTTTCTGAAAGGGTTCTCTAAGAATTCTGCTCAAATCCTTATAGCCAGAATTTAGTTATATAGTTATATCAGCTGCAAAAGAGATTGGGAAATCTCATTTTTATCCTGGGAAAATATGTTCCCTGTTAGCATTTAGAAGGGAGATTGAACATCGAGGAAGAACTATTTTATATGCCAAATAAGGAATTATTTTTATTAAATAATGATTTGAATAAAATTTGGCTCCTTCTGCAGCTAATGTATTCTTCTCAATAGTATCTCAGCGATTTATTTGAGATACCATTACATTCCATATGTAAATGTGTTACAAATACCTTCGTTTGCACTAAAATAAATCCAACTACATGATCTCTAAAGAACACTTCATGAAGAAAAATAAAGTCTATATTAAATTTCATGACAACTGATTACTTCAATCCAAGTGTTGTTGTGGTGGTACACAATTCAAAAGCAGTTGTTGCTTCCTTTACTGAATTTTAGTATCACCCAGGGATTTTATCTTGTTGTTGCTGTTATTTGCTCTGTTATCTTTTAATAATTCCAATGCCCAGCACACACCTGAGACCAATTAATCCAGATTCTGGTTGGTGCTAAAAACAAGAGAGAGAGAAAGAGAGAATCGAAGCCTTTGTCTCAGTATCTTTTAAAAGCCTTTGAAAAGCATAGGACCCTCCTCCCCCTATCCAAGTCATCACTAATGAAGCCTTAGAACATAAGCATTAAGCAGGGCAGTGCTGGTGTTTTTAATTGCACTCAAGAGTAAAGTGCAATTAAGCAAATCTGTGATGTGATTGATCTCTCTGTATATGGAAGACTTTTGCACTACATAACGTGAATTAAACTCATTCCTGACTTTCCTTGAAGATCAGACACCTTTTTCCACCCCCAGGTTAATTACAGAAAGAAATTGCAAAGATATCAAGCCTAACAACAAAGCACTTTATTCTGTGCAGGAGAGACAAAGCTGTTCAGTGTGATAGGAAATATAAGGCCTCGTTACAAAATCAACTCAGTGGTTCCTGCTGCTCTGTAGAGGGCTGGTGTTTCAGGGGCTACCTGCTTCAATTCCCACTGGTCAATCTCTTTGATAGTCCCAGCCTTCCTTAGTGAAGGGAGCAGGGACAGAAGGATATAGTGCTTTCCCCAAAATTAGTAATAGAAAAGTCCGCAAACCAAGTAAAAAGAAAAATTCAAGTCTAAGACTAATCTTACTTGATTTAGTAAGGTCCAAGTTGATACTCATGTTGGTGCTAAGAGTCACAGACCACCTCTGATAATGCAAGTTGCAAAAGGGAGTCTATTCAGTAAGACAGGGTCCAGTCTCATCCAACCAAGGAATCTAGACAAGGACCCTGAAGCAAAATCTTAGCCGGTTTATATAGACATCACAAGCATTAACAGAATAAGCATTTCATCATTTCATTGGTTAATACAAACAGTTCAACTTGTACAGCATACATGATTGATCTATATCTCTCATCCCGTACATGATTGACTTATAACATTTCGCACAAAAAGCACATTATTTCTTAGCATTGATTTTCAACTTATCTCTGACTTATCTGACTCAACTTTGGTTGTCAAGATACTTTATCAAACGTAACATTCCAGACCCATCTAGTTTCTCTACCCTGACAGAATAGGGAAGGTCTTGACATCTCTACATTCCTTCTGTGGTTTAATTTCTGAGTTAACTCCCTCAGTCTTGGCACAGTGTAGAAGCTTTAGCTAAGAGTAGAAAGTTGCTACCTTTTTAATCTTCCTGAAGAATTGCTTTTAACTGTCTAAGGAAAAATAAACTATGATACTTTTACTAGGATTTGGGGTCATCTTAGTCTAGGGCCCTTATCTTGAACCCAGGGTACCTTGGATCTCAGTTCTCACAATCCCTAATAGGATATCAAATAATTCACTCCCTCAATCCCTGAACAGTGGTACCCATAGTCCTTCTAAGCCTGAGTCTAATCTCATTGTCTTTGTCTAGCAGTCAGCCTATTGGGAAAGAAAGTTCCTGTCTCTGATTTCCCCTCCCAATAATTACATCCATCCTCTCATGAACCATGCTGAACCCCAAAAGCAGCAATACCTAGAGGGAAACACTAAGGGTCTCTCCCCGTGCACCTAACAATTCCCACTGAGGTAAGGTATATGGTCACGGTAGTCAGGCTCATGACCTATTACAGAAAACATCTAGCTTGGGGCTGGAGAGAGAGCTTTTGCCTTGTGTGTGGCCGACCTAGGAGGGACCTAGTTCGATTCCTGGCATTTCATATGGTTCCCCAGCCTGCTAGGGGCAATTTCTGAATGCAGAGCCAGGAGTGACTCCTGAGAACTGTTGGGTGTGGTCCAAAAACAAACAAACAAATAAATGAATAAATAAGTAAAAGTTTAAAAAAAATTCTGGCTTGAGTTCCTCCTTTGGAGTCTCTCAGGAGGGCCACTGCTGAGAGTCTTTGAGACTTTCAGAAAAGTATTAATGGATCAAGAAATGTTAAGTGCGAAAGAACAAAGCCAGCTTCATAATGACTGGTGGGAGTAGAAAATATGCAAGGGGACACATCTCCCAAACATAGACACAGAAGATCAATGTAGAAAGGAGACTAATGAAAGGCATGACATGGCCTGGGTCATGGATGGTCATGAATGTGTCATGACATGGATCCAGAATAAAGAGTCTGAGACATTCATTGACAGGACAGCTCCACTACCCCTTTGGAGATGAATTCAAGTTCCACATCTATGGTTTTGTAACAAGTGCCCACAAAGGTGTCCAGGAATCTGAGTATGAAATCCAAAGGTTTGTTTCATTGTTTAATTAGATATCAAGTCAGCATAGTCACTCCTAGTTGAATTTCAGGGGTATAATATTCCAGCAAGTGTCCCACCATCAATGTCAAATTTCCTCCACCAGTGTCCCCCAATTCCTGCCAGACCACAATCTGCCTCCCTATCAGGGACATAGTTGATTTGGTTATTGCCAGAGTCTGCGGTGGCTTAGGTTTGTTGGGGACCAAGCAGGTGAAACTGTGACAAGATACTTCAAACCTTTTTTTCATTAGAGAAGCCTTATGACAAATGCCTATGGAGGCAAAGGGAGAGAGAGAAAGAGAGGGGGGGGAGGGAGAGAGAGAACTGGATTCTGGATCAGGGCAATGACAGATTGAGGGCCAGGTAAAAGGAATAGGTATACAAAATAAAGGAAAAGCAATCCAAAAGGATATAGATAAAGGTTTGTTGAAATCAGGGAGAAAAGCCATGCCCAGGAGTAGAGCAAAGTTCGCCAGTCTCCACTGCTCAAACTGTCCCCCACAACTCTACCCTAAGCCTTACTTGGAGGGGTTATAGCTCCAGCCAGTCAATAGTAGTTGGAGCTGATCTATTTTAAAGGGGCAGACTCCTTGATGACTGTCACTGTAATGTAGGAGTAGAGGTTATTGCAGAGTTTAGATCTCTTACTCACAGTAGTGTTGGCTTTGTAGTTCATATATGTTTAACTATATAGATATGTATTATTCAACATACATGTCTGTGTATGACTATAACACACCTTTGTGCTTACTTTGAGTTAAAGGCACCTGACCCTTACATACCCTCCTTCCATAATCTGACATAACCTTGACATAATCTCCTTCCATCGCACCTTGCCTTCTTAATTTCTTTCTTTCCCTCTCTCTTTTTTTGTTTCTATGATTAAGGGTCATGGTTATTGCCTCAGCCATGTATTCCCTTATTTGAATATTCCTTTATGAATAAAAGACTTGGAGTCTAGGGAAGCATGTATCAAAAACCCGAACATCAAAACTACACTATAGGCAGGGGCAGGTAAAAGAAAGCCTGATATCAAGGCAGGAGTGATAGTAGAGAGTGTATGGCACTTGCCTAGTTTGCAGCTGACCTAGGTTTGACCTACAGCATCCTATATGATCAATTGGGTACCACCAGGAGTGATTTCTGAGTGCAGAGCCAGGAATAACCCCTAAGCATTGCAGGGATGGCCTCCAAACTAAAAAGAACAAAAGAAGCTCTTGAAGTCTTGGGCATCCTGTACAATTTCCTCTACTGCCAACTAGAGAATCCCAGTGCTATTCAGTAATTCAGCCTGCCAGAACCATTCAAGAACCTTCTGTCTGCATGGGGATTGCAAGGAAGTGAAGCAGGTCACGAGATGATTGGAGCCCTCACAATGCAGTAAAGAGTCCCTGGAGTTAACCTCCTCTCCTAAAATTACAACTAATGAAGATTAGAACTAATGAAGGAGGACTTTCTCTTCCTCAGCCTTGAGCTGACCTTGACATTGTAGTCACAGTGTCTGTCTTGCAGGCAGAGCCTCTTGATAGGAAAAAACGACCACCGGTAAGGGGGTTGGAGTGATAGCACAGCAGGTAGAGCATTTGCCTTGCAATGCACCTCACCTGTTTCAGTCCCAGACATTCATATGGTGCCCTCAGAACTGCCAAGAGTAATTCCTGAGTGCAGACCCAGGAGTAAAGCCTGAATACTGCTGGGTGTGGCTCCAAAACCAAAACAAAGACACAAACAAAATAAGCCATCCCATCCAGTGAGAGAAGGAGATGAAGACATTTGCCTTGCATGTTGCCAACCTGGGTTCGATCCCCAGCATCCCATCCTCAAGCCTTCCAGATGTGATTCCTGAATGTATATTCAAAAATAATCTCTGAGTACCACTGGGTATGGCCCAAAAACAACAACAAAATTACAGTCTCCCTTGGGATTAAAACATAGTGATAAGACCTTGAGGTACCACTTAAACTGAATTTTTAGGCACATGTACCAGACATGCTTAGTATATTCTTACAGAAAGCGAAAGAAGGGGTGGTGTCTGCCATTTCTTCAGACAATTGGAGAAAAGGCAGAAAGGGATCAAAATTAGAGTCATGCAGAGTCCTGACATTTGCAATGGTATTAAAACTATACCTTGACACTTCTCAATGACAGGAAACTCCCAGGAGACAAAAACATCTGCCTCAATCACTCGTGAAAGCTCTAAAGGAGACATGAAGACTCAGCAGTTGCCAATGATGCCCGAAGATACTCAGATTCCCTCAAGAGAGACAAGTAAAGAAACACAGGTTTGGGGGATTTGAAGAGAGTCTACAATCCACACATCTGGTTTGTGGAAGAAGCCAGTGTCCCTCTCCCCAGGGGTCTGTGCTACTTTGCTGGAATGACCAAAGTCTAGAAGTAAGCTACTATATGAACTATCCAGAGTTCACCGGTGAGGTGACTAAATCTGGGGTCCACATCCAGATGCTTCTGTACTATCAAATTGTTTAGGGTTATACCAGGGAAAGTGCAGAAAAAAAAACATCAGGGGGCTGGAGCACAGTGGACTGGGCAGTTGCTTTGCACATAGTCAACCTGGGTATGATCCCTGGAATTCCATATAGGCCCCTGAGACTGCCAAGGGTAATTCCTGAGTTCAGAACCAGTAATAACCATGGGGAACCTTAAGATTTGTATGGCCCCTAAACCATAAACAAACAAACAAACAAAAAGCAGCATCCTCAGCCTGAGTCATCAAGTCATTTTGATTTGGATGATTTTATGTAAAAAAATATATGACAGACTTTAAAAATGTGTTTGTTGTTTATTAATGCATTTTTTGTCTCCAGATGCTTTTATATTAAAGAAAGCCCATTTAGAATATTTTTGTTTATGTGAATTATGGCTTTTTTCAATATGAGAATATCCACAGTCATGTTGATTTGAAAAAAGTAACTTTTCAGAGGAGCTTAGTAGCTCCCTAGTGACCATCAGCTCCCAATGTAGTATGAACACATGAATACACAGTGCAGGGGTAGAGATCACTATGGAGAGACAGGCTTTGAAGGACTCTAAGCTTCTAAATTAAAAGAACTTAATTCAGAGTCTGAGATCAGAAATAATGTTAAAAAACCTCAGGTGTCTTCCTGAGTGAGCTGGAAGTGTGATGAACAATAGGTGAATGGAAGAGAAACTTCACTCATCTCCTGTGTCTTGAACAGTGGGATTCTGAGCAAGATACCTGGAGAGTCCAAGGCAAAACATGCTTGTACCATCAAGTGAGTTTCTTTTATCCAGCGACCATCTGTGACCATCCACATCATCAGAGTGTTACTGTGAATTCATGTGTTCCTGAGAATTATATCAAAGACTGGCATACAAAATTCAGAAGCTGCCAAAGTTAGAATTTAATTGTCTATTCATGTGACAAGAATGAATATGGTTTTGATATTGTCTTGGAAACTTGATGATTAGAATATTTTTAATCCTCAGAATTAGTGTTTTTCAAATAATTGGTAAGTGGCATTGTAAAATCACGAGTGGATGTAAGTATTCAAATGCAAGTCTACTGGACTTAGAATCAAACAGTTGTATTTTCATGCTTCACAATGCAATTAACCTGTACGCAGCTACCTCTTGGGTCCAGGAGAGGTTACAAGGCTAAAAAACATGCTTGTCTGATTGCAACATGGGTTCAGTTTCTCATATCATGAGCATCCCTCAATCCCTTGACCATCTCCAGGTAAGGACCTGGAAACCCTTACATACAGATAATCCCAGCTGCCACATCTTCAGACCTTCTTTGACCCACCTGCCTATCTAACTGTCTACAGAGCACAGAAATAACCACTGGACTCCCTGACCAGAGCTTGGGATTCTTTCACATACAAAAAAATAAATATAAAATAAATATGCTACCACTTGGGTACTCATCAAATTTAGGCATCATATCAAAATTTTATCTACAATTGTCTGTGAAGGTTGCTGAAACAATCACTAATTTTCCAATGAGTACTATGCCAAGCTAGATTTATGCATTTTAACCGAAGAAACAAATTACAATTGATTGAATGCAGAACCAGATATCAGACTCAACATTTTGGTATCAAACCACTCTTAAGATTTGGAATTACGGGGCCGGGAGATAGCATGGAGGTAAGGCGTTTGCCTTTCATGCAAAAGGTCATCGGTTCGAATCCCAGTGCCCCATATGGTCCCCCATGCCTGCCAGGAGCAATTTCTGAGCATGGAGCCAGGAGTAACCCCTGAGCACTGCCGGGTGTGACCAAAAAAAACCAAAAAAAAAAAAAAAAAGATTTGGAATCACTTTCAACAATGCATCTTTGACTAATAATGATCAAAATTACTTTTACACAGTTGTCTTTTAATAAAGAATTATTTATAATCATTTCAATCGGTGATTAAACATATTTTAAATAGATAATTAAACAAACATCTTCGCATTTTCAATTTCAATTTCCTAAACAGTATCAGTAAACATAATTCAAATAAAGAAACACTCTTTTGTTTTATCAGGAAATTTTAAGTGTAACAAGGACTCAAATTTTTAAAAGAATAAGAGGTGCTATCTTAAATCAGACAAAGGTGAAGTATTTGAAAAAGTAATAAGTACATTTTTAAGTAAGATAATTCTTTTTGTACTTTCAAAGAATTATTCAAGAGCTGTTTTGTATTAGGTGGATTAATAGTTCCCCAAAATGCCATCTCAACTTTCCAGAATGTGGGAATGTGTTACTTTATGTGACCAAGGAGGGTTTAAGATGTGATGGAATTTCTACCAGTCATATGACTTTAAGCGAGAGAAATTATGGGAACCAGAGAGAGTAAAAACCGGTTTAATTGGAGGCACTGAGGAAGGGTAGTAAGTGGATAAGAGAGTACTAAGAAATGCAAAGACTGCAAAGCTGCAATGCTGCAAGGGATGGGGTACCTGGCTGCCGGATGGGGTGAGGTGACAACCCAGTGATGCCAAAATGTAACAAACCGGGACCTCTGCATGAGAGACCTGAGAGAGAAAGAGAATGAGAGAGAGAGAATGAGAGAGAGAATAAGAGGGGGGCAAAGCAGGCAACATCTCACTGATGCTTTATGTCTGGCCACGGGTCCCTGCAGGCCAGCAAGCTCTGCACAGGACTCTACCCTGTCCCCATTCCTCCACCCCTGCTAATTGTCTTTGTTTTTGTTTCTGTTTTGTTTTATTTTTCATTTGGTTTTGGTTTTCGGTCCACACCCGGCAGTGCTCAGGGGTTACTCCTGACTCTGTGCTCAGAAATTGCTCCTTGCAGGCTCTGGGGACTATATGGAACGCTGGGAATTGAACTCAGGTCAGTCCTGGGTCAGCTGCATGGAAAGCAAATGCCTACCACTTGCTATCTTTCTGGTCTCCACCCCCATCAACTGTCAAACGTTTTCCTTAAATACCTGCCAGACCTTTGTCCATTATGGGGGGCATGTCCAGGGAACGTGTCCAGCAGCATGTCCAGGTCCATTCCAAGGGTGTGTTCAGGGGTGTTTCCAAGTCAATTACCATTACAAGAGGTACATTATATAAATCATTAACATAGCATGAGCAAGGAAGAGTGCATGCAGGCTTTTCCAGAGGTGGAGAGAGCTCCAGTACATGTCCTAAAGTTAAGCATGAAAGTTCACATTTCAAGAGGGGAGAAGCAGAATGTGCATGCAGGAACCATGTACAAGGCCTGGCAACACTCATGTGTGTAGCCCCAACACATGGGTTCAGAAAACTCATGTGCTATTCTTGGAAATTCTTGCAGGTCTTCTTCCTACTGTAATAATCCTTTTAGTTCTCTTGTGATAATCTTTTTTATGTAACAAATTTCAAAGACAATTTATTTTAAAATAATGAAAGCTAAATTTCAGAACTTAAAAATATAATATCCCGGGCCAGAGCAATAGCACAGCAGTGGGACTTTTGCCTTGTATGCGGCTAACCCAGGATGGACCTGGGTTAGATCCCCAGCATCTACTATAGTCCCCTGAGTCAGGAGCGATTTCTGAGCAGAGTCAGGAGTGACCCCTGAGCATCGCTGGTGTGCCCTCCCCCCAAAAAACAAAAATACAATATCTGAAAAGTAAACTTCTCTAAATAGAACAATTAAGAAATTAAGAGCTAACAAGACAATGGCAGTGTCCTTGGCCCCTGGCTCTGCACTCAGAAATTACTCCTGTTTGTGCTCGGGGAACCCTCTGGAATGCCTGGGCTTGAGTCTTGAGGCATTTTGAAAAGATTATTATTCTTTAAAGTGCCTTCTGTCCTGATTCAAGATTTGTTGATTATTTTACCCAATGAAGTTTGTGATCTTTTATTACAACATCAATAGAAACTAATGCATCTCTTGATTCTGCTTACAGTAGCATTCTACCCTTGCTGTCAGGCAAATAAGCAAAAGAGAATTGGGGAAAATGTTATTCTTTCCTGCTCAATGATAATTTCTCTCCTATGAATGGTCTGGAGGTGTTGAAACTCTGAGATTGAAGGAAGTGAAGTCATGAAATTTTCCTATACATGAATGGGCATGGAAACTATTATGCTGAGTGAAATAAGTCAAAGGGAGAGATAGATACACAGAATAGTCTCACTCATCTATGGAATTTAAGAAAAATAAAAGACATTATTGTAATAATGCCCAGAGACAATAGAGATGAAAGCCATAAGGACCGGCTCATGCTATGAAGCTCACCACAAAGAGTGGTGAGTGCAGATAGAGAAATAATCACAGTGACAACTATGGTGACAATGTCAATGAGTGAGTGAAGAAGAATGCCTGTCTCAAATACAGGCGGGGAGGGGGGGCATTGGTGGTGGAAATGTTGCACTGATGAAGAGGGGATATTCTTTTTATGACTGAAACCCAACTACAAACATGCTTGGAATCATAGTGCTTAAATATATATATATATTATTTGTATATATATATAAATATATATATACAAATAATATATATATTTAAGCACTATGATATATATATATTTATATATATATATACAAATAAAAGAAAAGAAGATCTTTCATAAATCAATGATAACTTCTTCCTAAATTCGCAGGCACCAGAGCAGAAAGTGCTAAGGAACCTTAAATTCCTCCTGGACCAAGATCCCAGACCATTTCCAAGGGGGGAATCCTGGACCTCTAGAATACTCCCTTTAATACAAGTGTGAAAGTGGGAATTCTAACTTCATATAAAAATGAGCAAAAATGAGCCAGAGTGGTGGTGCAATGGTAGGGCATTTGCCTTGCACGTGGCTGACCTAGGATGGACTGCAGTTTGATCCTCCAGCCAGCGTCCCACATGATCCCCCAAGCCAGGAGCAATTTCTGAGCGCATAGCCAGGAGTAACCCTTGAGCATCACAGGGTATACACCCCCCCCCAAAAAAAAAGAGCAAACAAAGCCCAGAAGCAAAGGACAAATCTACCATCCACCAGAATACAAGTTGCAAAAAGAATTTTCCCTCCATCATTGCACACTGAACCCTTTGTCCTTAGCCACAGCCTAGGACAAGCCATAGACATAGCTGTTTTGTTGTTGTTGTTGTTGTTGTTGTTTTTAGTTTTGGGGCCCACCAGTTTTGGGGCTGGTACTCAGGGGCTACTCCTGTCTCTGCACTCAGAAATCGCTCCTGGCAGGCTCAGGGGACCATATGGGATGTCCGGATCAAGCCCTACTGCTATGCTTTCATTCCAGACCTAAGTCATAGTTTCTGATCAGCAGGAAAGACTTTGCTTGGCTGCTTGCTTTTGTGTGTGTGTTGATTTTTGAGTACCAGGAGACACCATACAAGAAACATTGATAGCTGACATTTGGAAGTTCCAAAATGAGATCCTTCGGTTCTTTAGAAAGAAATCTTTATCTCCTAAAAGTCATCCTGATGAACCAGATGTTTGCATAATGTTGAGTGCTATTTTAATGTCTTAAGTTCTTGTTTTTTGTACTTGATGATTTCAAACTGAGAAAGCAAAAGGGCTCACTGAGTTTCCTTAGCAACAGGGAGAACTTAGCTTGTAAGTCATACATATTTGTGCATGCCTTTCATGGGTGGACACACATTTGTACATGCATGCTCAAGGGTGGACACGCATACACACATATTTCTATTGTGCCATATCACCCCAACCCAGATCCTGTTCAACTGTCCCAGTCTAAAACCACTGGTTCTAGTTCCACAATATTCAGTTCCCACTTAAGGAATAGAGGTTCTGCCCAATACAACCTACTCACAGACACACAGCATCTCAACTGTCCTACTCTTCCCACACAATGAAGGAGAAATAGAGATCAGGGGTTTATGTCTATAAAACGCAGAGCTTTTATAAAACTTTCAGGGGACTCTTAAAACATAAAGAGTTTGCAATAGGGGAGACCTATCCACACTTGCATAGTGGGCCACATTTTTTAATGACTCAGTTCCTCAGTGAGTATCCTGCAACCTGGCTCCCATTTCCCCTCCAGTGAGCAACTGTAGGCTGCCTTTCCCAGCCAAATAACCTGTGACAGAGAAAATGACCCTCTTAGAGAACACAGAACATACATGTGCTTTCAACGCTACCATCTGACAACTCTGAGATTGGCCCCCTGTGAAGAGAGGGCTGCTGTGGAAGGAGGGTTAATACAAGGAGAGCCCAAGAGGAAGTCAACTATGCCTGGATTATCTCCAGCTAGGACCACCGTTATTCATGTGCTATGTGAAGGCTACCTAACCTGAGTTCCCCAGTGGTTTGTGGGGACTGAGATGGTTTCCTGTTACTAAATGCAAAAGCCTGAAAGGGGATGGGGTTCTCAGAAATGGAAATTCCATTTCTCAGAAAGGATAAAGCCCATCTCAGTAAGGCTTCAATCAATTGAATCATGATATTCTTTCTGACACTCTCCAGCACATCTCATACTATTACATACAATCTTTCTCTTGTCTATATTGTGCATGTGTGAAGCTAAGTAGTTTCTATTAAATGACACTTTCTTAGAGAAAAGTAAGAACCTACAAACAGAAAAGGGTGCTTAAGAGAGAACACTGTCTTCTCCAGAATGGAAATAGAGACAAAGAAACAGAGACAAGCAAGGGAAATGCTTGTTCAAAGGAGAGCACAGCTTGAAGAGCAAGTATTCTTCTTTCCGTATTTTAATTTCAGTTATAACAAAAAGGAAGCTTCCTTTTCTTTTCCCCTATGTGCAAGAAAAAAATTAGGTAAAAAAAGAGAAAGACAGAGGAGAGCAAAGCAAACCAAAACCGGTGGGCTGAAATTGTCTTTGATTTTAATTACATTAAAATTATCTCACTGGGTAAAGATAAAAAGGAAAGGATGAAGAATAATGATGATCAACTAAAACATTGCTGTAGCAGAATAACTTGAAGAACTAGGAGAAATATTCCAACTCCCCCATTTAGTAAATGAATAGAACGAGTGATTTATCAAAAGCTACGGAGCTGAACCATTGCAGGATGTCTCCTCCCTGTATCTTAAAACCAGCAGCAAAGCGACTGCTCAGGTGAGTGGGAAAGGCAAGGAAAAGTCATTAGTACACAGTTGTCACCTGAAGTGTCACTTAGGGCCCTTTCTGAATGTACATCTCTCTGCCATTGTCATAGGGAGTAAATAGGTTCACTAAAGCCTAGAGTGACAACTGGACTACAAACATAACAAAACAGGCTAAGATTTTCAAAACTTTATTTGGTGATGTCTATTGGACTTTGTTATTTGACTTTCATTTTTTTAATCTCCAGGAGATCTCCACAATTGTTCATAATTGGTGGTTCATAATTGAGTTTCAGTCACACAATGTTCAAATACTTATCCCATCACCAGTGCACAGTTTATATGATCAATTTCCCAAATTTTTCTTTCCATCATCTCACGTCAACCTGCTTTCTACTCACCACTATGCCTTGAAAATTCAGAAAATTTGACTCAATAAACACGTTAGCATTTGCTTAATTTGGGTTCCAACATGTCATATGCTGATTTAGCTTCCATGAGCTTATTTTTAAATATGCTCTTCAAGAATTTGTCATTGCCTGATCAGAACTTCCTGCAGTAGGGGAAGATGTTGGAACCAATATTGGAGGATACTCAAGTCCCTCACTATGACCTCTACAAACTTATAGTCTCTAATGATCACCATTGCCAACTTCCTTCTCACAGAGAAACTTGGCCAACCCAATATCCAACTGCCCTGTTGCCTTACATCTCCCTATCTTTGTATTCCTCCTCATAGAAATGTCCTCGTGCTATATCTGCCTATCCAGCAACTTGCTTCTATTTTTTCTTTCTTCCTGACTGCTCTGCTGACAGACAGGGCTCTTCTTCCCCAGGACCCCAGCAAGCTTTAAAGTCATCAAAGGTAACAATCTTCATCCCTGAAGAGTCAGCAGCAGGCCTGGTGGAAAGCTGAGCTTCTCTCTGCTTGTGTAAATGTTAATCTCTACAATGATTGGACTTGGATGTGATTCATCAGACAAGCAAGCATTTAGGGCTTCCCTTTGTGCCAGTACTGTGAAAAATTGCTGCAAAGGTAAACAAGGCATATTTACATTTATTTTTTTGGAGGGTAGAATGGAGGGAGTGGGTTCAGCTCTAGGAATGAGTATCCAGAGGTTCTAGGAGCTTATTAACGCCAGTGTGCTCAGGAATTACCCTCGTGTGGTTCAAGAATCAAATCTGGTTCTGGAGATCAAACCCATCATATCTGTACTATCTCCAAAGGAAGTATCTCATACTCTGATGAAAACCAGTATAAATCTCTATCATACAAATATGAGCAGATTCAGTAATATCGATTCATCTGAGTACTCATCAATACTGAGATGAATATTGTTTGCTTTGCTATATTCTACCAAAGTATGGATCATTCCCCCTCACCAACTTTTTTCCTCCAAACTTTATTCTAGAACTTGCTTTACAATATTTTTTTACAAGCACAGGTTGTCCTTTATTTTTTTACAGATAAAGTTATAGTTTTTATTATATATTTTTATATTGGTATAATTATTTTTAATATAAATTTTATTTTAATCATCGTGGCTTACATATCGTTCACAGTAATACAATATTTTTAATGGCAGGGTTTATACATAGACTATATACACACCACAAACTTTACCAGAAAACCTGCTTCCCTCCACCGTTGTCCAGGTGTCTGTTATCTTACCCCATTTTATCCCTCAATCCCCTCACCACAATAAGGTACGAGTGAAGACCAATTCTGAGTTTCTATTGTCTTTGGGTATTTACAATTTCCTTACTGTATTTCTTTATATCCCATTTATGAGAGATCTATTTTCTACTATCCCTCTCTCCTGACTAATTTCCCTCAGCATGATGCTCTCCAGGTCCTTCCATGTTGCAGCAAATTACATAATTTTATCTTTTTTTAGAGCTTAGTAGTATTCCAACATGTATATGAACAATAGTTTCTTTTTTCTAGTGACCTAGTCTTGGCCACTTAGGCTTTTCCCAAGAGTTTGTCTCTTGTGAAGAATACTACAATAAACACAGAGTAACAAATGTCTTTTCTGAATATAGTTTTGGAGACCTTGTAATGATACTAGAAGTAAAATGCTGGATCAGACAGAAGCTCAATTTGTTTATTGTTTTGTTGGGTTTTTTTAAAGTCTCTATATTGTTTTAAAAAAAAGTCTTCATATAGTTTTCAACTTCCCAGTGGATATTCTCTTTGGCAATGGATGAGAGTCCTTTTCCTCCACATCCCAGCCGACACATATTGATGCTGTGTTTTGTGATATGTACCTATCTCACTGGTGTGAGATGACATCTAGTCTTTGTTTCGATTTGCATTTCCTGGGTAATAAGTTATGCAAAGAGCAACTTTGCATATACCTATGAGCTATATGTCTTCTTTGAAGAAGTTTCTGTTCGTCTCATATCCATCCTCTTCTAAAGAAATTCATTAAACTGCATGCCATACTCGCACCTAGTAAAGATGTAATCATTTTAAATGTTTTAAGTTACACCGAAGCTAAAGGAGACCTGAAGAAATTAGGATGGGTCAGGGCAACACACGTGAGAAAAAAAAAAAGAAAATTTAATATGAGAACAAGAAAAATAAAGATTATCTTAGAGAGGATTTTCTTCAATTGCTTTGTCTCAAGTTAATGGCTGAAAGAGAATTTCATTTATTCTTTAGAAAATCCACAGCTCGGCCCAGAAGGCCAGGCACGTACTCAGTTTCCACATCAAGACTTCATTTCTAGCACTCCTCTATTTTTAAAAATGGATTTCTGTAAAAATGTTTTATCCTGTGGCTTGGTTTCTTTGGGGTCTGGGTCTGCATGTGAGCTGCATTAAAAAAGACATTAATAACTTCTCTGTTAATGGGTTTTCCGAATCTCCAAAGACTCACCGAGTACATTACAGCATCCTCCTACTTGGCCCCCTGGCTAAATCTTGATCGCCCTTGTAAGAGATCTTCAGGACATATTGCTGACGTTTAAGATAGGCCTTTGGAGAAATAACCTCTTATCCCCTGTCCTTTGCAGGACAGACACAACAGTGCAGAGCTGAATAGCGGTCATTCTAGGAGGCATTTGGCTTTGTGTGTCCCAGGACACAGTTGGTAGCCAGAGGCTCAAGTCTGCCTGTCTGGACAAAGGAGTCCAAGGACAGAGACTGCAATGCTCATGGCCAGTCCTTAGAGGTGACTTGGGACAAGTTATTTTACTTTGTCCTTTGCCAAGGCACCTGTGAACTCATTTAATCACCAGACTCCAGAGTGGGGAGGGGGTGCAGCCTCCCAAGAATGTGTAGGTAGCTAGAAAACTTTGGAAGAGGGGGAAAGAATTCATTAATCTGCAATGTTCTAAATGCATGTATTACATGCACATGCATTTAAAAAATGTGCATGTAGGTTATAGGTCACGGTGGGATGGTGAGGCCACCTGGCTCCAAAGGCTGGAGCATGTCCTTTGTGTGGGGAAGTCTAGGGCTCCATCTCGAGCACTGTGGGTTCTCTGGGTACCACAAGACGTTATTAGTAAGCACTAAACTGGGAGTAGATCCTAAATTGTGCTGGATGTGGGCAGAAAGGGAGAAAAGAAGGGAGGAAGAAAGCAAGGGAGAAAGAGAGGAAGGGAAGAAGAAAGGGGAAGTAAGGAATAAAAAAGGAAGGAAGGAAGGAAGGTAGAAAGAAAGGAAGAGAGGGAAGTAGGGAGAAAGGGAGGAAAAAAGGAAGAGACATGGGGAATAGGAGGGAGGGTGGAAGGAGATAGAGAGGGAAGGAGAGAGTGAAGAAGAATGGAGGGAGGGAGGGAGAAAGGAAATGATAAAATTCTTTTTAGAAAGCTAATGGAAATTCTGTCTTCATATTTATTTCCTGTTTCAAAAATCTCAAGTCTCAGTTCTCACATTTAAAAGCCTTTCTATAGAAATTCTTCCTCCTCTTCTTCCTTTCATTTCTTTCTTTCACTCATCTTTAATGGAGTCACCATAATTACAAAGCATTCATGATTGAATTTCACATATAGAATATTCAAGCACCAATCACTTCACCAATATCCACTTCCCTCTACCAGTGTCCCCATATTGGCACTGTGGATGAGAAATTGTTACTGGTAAGGTGTCATGGATATCAGTTTACCTCCTTCCAGCATCCCAGGTTCTTCCAGAGTGATCACTTTCATCCACCACTGCCTTGGTGACCCCTTCCCTGAACTCTATCCCCCACCCCAGAACCAAGTTCCCCACTAAATGGTCTTAATTTCTATTGCCTTTAGGCTTCAGTTATTTCCCTCATGTGTTTGTTTTGATCCCACATGTGAAGGAAATTTTCTCTGTCAATGTATCTCCTTCTGACTAACCTACCTCATTATGATACTCTTCAGAAACATCTATGTAGCAGCAAATTGCAGGTATCCATGTTTTCTTCTGGCCAAGTAGTTTTCCATTACATATGTGTACAACAGCTTCTTTATCCTCTCATCTGTTCTTGGGCATTTGGGTTTGTTTGCAAATATTGGCTATTGTGAATAGAGCTGCACTGTCTTTTCTGGATTGTGTTTATGGGTCCTTGAGATATTCCAAAGAGAGGAATTGCTGAACCATATGGAAGCTCAATTCCCAGATTTTTGAAAGATTTTTGTATTTTTTTCCCAGAAATTTTAGACCAGTCAACAATCCTAACTAGTAGCAGTGCATAAAGGCCCCTGATTCCCTACATTTACACCAATATTGACTATTTTCATTGTGATAGACTCTGTGGTGTGAGGTGATACTTTAATGCTCCTTGGATTTGCATTTCCCTTACTATTAGTGACGCAGATAAATCCTTACAAGTCTTTTGCACATGTATGTCTTTTTTGAGAGAGTTTCTGTTAATCTCTTATTCCCATTTTTGATAGTTATATTTATTTTCTTATAAAAATCTACCAGTGCTTTATGTATCTTGAATATTAACTCCTTATGAGGGATGGGTGAATATTTTCTCCCAGTCTGTGTGTCTTTTCAATTTATCATCATTTTCTTTGTGGTACAAAAGCTTCCTAATTTAATATTCCCACGTGTAATGTCTTTGCCTCCTCTTGCTTGGTCAATGGTATTGAGTCCTTAAAGAAGCCTCTAGCTTCATTGTCATGAAGAGTTATGCAAATGTTTATTGTCCATGTTTTTTTTCAGTGTAACTTGAGAATTCACATCTTATGGTCTTTAATTGACTTTGATTTGACTTTAGAGCATGGTGTTAAAAAAAAACAGTCTGAGCTTATTTTTAGCATGTGGCAAACCGATTTCATTCTTAACACCATAGTTGTGACGAGGTCATTACTCTGAGTATCCACTGAAATAGAGGCTAATGTCATGAATTTTTCTACCCCTACATATACACTTTTATCTGTTAAAAGTTTGAGCCCTTTTACTGAAAATAAACTTGACCTACTGATCACAGCTAAAACATTAGGTATTTTATCATTATTTTTATGATTGCCGCTCTTGTTAGTATTTCAAATTAAATAAAATTTAATTTTATATAGACCACTGTAAAGTAGTTTATATTTAGTTTATAACACTTGTAAAAGAGGTCTCTTGTTAAATTCCTAAATATAGACAGATCTTAATTATGTGTGCTAACAAGTAATAACATAATTAAAATTGATACCATAGCTCTATAGAATTTTCTAAAAACCTTTCCATTTCTCTTTCCATTTCTCACAACATCAGCCATGTTGCATTAGGCCCTTAGGATGGGCTTGGATGGAGATGGAGGCCTTTGTCCGCCATCCCAGGCCACGTGACTTTAACCTCCATTAGCCGGGGGGTCAGCATCTTCAGGTGGTCACTGTGAGAATCAGACTCACACAGGCAGGCTTCAGGGAGTCAGCTTTATTCATACCCTATCCACCACATGTGTGGTCAATCTCAACCATTTATGCTGTGTAACTATTCAGCCCTACACTGTCAGCCATCTCTTCTCTGACCTCCATACTGGCAAAGGCCAAAAGCCCAAAGACCTTAATCCCTTGGGTCAAAGCCCTTATGTCATCTTCCCAACCTATGGGCGGGGTCTTGCAGCTAAAGTTACAGGTCATATCCGCCCAAGACTCCTCCCATAAATGGGAGGGACTCAGGTAGATACACCTAAATCCAGGGTGGAGTCACACAGCCACACTTAAATAACTTAGAGGCCATACTGAAAGATGGACAAAGACCAAAGACCAAGGTTAGGAGGTACATGCTTTGGAAGCAGCTGCCCCCAATTAGACACACAGGCCCACATCATCCTCCTAGCACCACTGGGTGCAGCACTAAAGGTCCCCAGCACTTCTGGGTATGGCCCCAAAGACCCCTGAGCATCTACTACTGTTGGGACCGAGTAATTCCACAGCCCTGGCCTCTCCCATTAAATCACTAGTCAAATTGATTGATAATGGCAAAGAGGGACCGCCAGACTCCCTACACACTATTTAGGAGCCCACCAAATACAATTTAGTAAAATAAAAATAATTAAGCTTAATTACCTTCTGTCTGTCTCTATCCATGTATAAAGATGAAGTCCTAACAAGCATAAAAGAGTCCAAATCTAATAATTAAAAAAAGGAATTTATATAGTCAAAAATTAATATTCATAAAGAAGAATCAACTGTGAGGACGGGTGGCAGCACAGCCTACATCATTGTATCGATTGGTGGGAAATTGATTGAATCGTTTTATCTCCATCATGCTCATTTAATTCATTTAAACCTGACCTTTGAGTTATAAGTTGCATTTATGACAAATAAAATATTTATGTAGCAATAGCTCCTGGACATCACCTCCCCATATCCAGAATAAATGGTACATTCTCCCAAAGGAGAATGACAGTAATGAGAGAAATCAGAAGAGAATGTGCAATCAGATGGAATTCATAAGGAAGATCGGAGCTCAGCTCCTATACGCACACAAAAGATTCACCTAGATGGAGTCATAGCCTAGACAAATAACCTGCCAACTAAATGGCTTGTCCTCATCAGAGGACCAAAAGGACACATGCTTAGATCATAGAGGTAGAGAGGCTGTCTCACCAGGAAGGTTACCTTTAGAGCAGGGCCAAGTCACTTACAGACTCTGACCTTCTCCCTCAAGAAGCAAAGGGTTCGAGTCTCCATTCTGCCACCCCAACTTCTTTTTTTATGTTTTTGGGCCACACAGAGGTTCTCAAAGGTTACTCCTGGCTCTCTACTCAGAAGTTGCTCCTGGCAGGCTCGCTGCCACCCCAACTCTTGTTGCTACCTCACATCACATCTGGCTTTGAAATTCAATAAGAGCCTTTGGGAAGAGGTCAGCGCTTTCAAAAGGCATGTCTAGGGGCCCACTCACTTTGGGATCTGAAGCCTGTAGCCTATCTAGGTGAACAATAATCATCTACTAACTTGGGGGTGAGACTACCAAGGGACACGCCCTACTGAAGCACTGGGACTAATGGCAGAAGCCCAGAAGACACTGGGGCCTGGTGGTTGCAAATATTCAAAACTCAAATCCCAATCGGGACTTACATCCCTTGTGTGTTGACTAGTGAAAAACCACTCCAAAACCCCTCTCCCAAACAAGGTCCCAGTAATACTTATTTAAGTACAACCTCACTGCTGCTATGAGAAGGGTCATACCTCCTGGGACTTAAAACATCCCATGCTGGCCTACATGGCAATCAAAGCTCTGGATGCAGGCAGCCTGTCCAAACCACAGGATCATGTCACCATTGGACTGTGACAGTAAAAGAGACATGTTTTGGCAAATTCTTGTTCCCAGAGCATAAAGGGGACCGCCCACATCCTTATACTTAAGTCAGAATTTATAATAACCAAGATGTTGACCAGCCTAATGGGTCAGAGTGATAGTCCAGGGCTAGCTAAGGTTAAAGTACAGTTTTTAAAAGGTGAATATGAGAGCAGAGATCTAGTATAGTGGAGGGATCCAGTCTGGATTTGATTTCTGGCATTTCCTATATTCCCCTGAGCACTACCAGGAGTAATACCTGAGTGCATAACCAGGAATATCTCTTAATATGATCAGGTGTGGGTCAAACACAAAGAAACAAGCAAATAAACAGAGGACATATAGCTGAGAGTTTCTACAAGACATTTATGGATAGATATTAGAAAAATAGCAATTCCATATATTCAGTGATAAATAATCATCAAACTTAACAGAAACATTTACTCAGGGGTCAGTTTATGGGAGATTCTGTTCGAAACTCTAATAGAGACCTTTGTCCAGATCATTCCTGGCCCTTGGGTCAAAGTACCAATTGGGCTTATCTGGGAGGGGATCTAACACTTCCTGTCCCAGACCAGGAAAAAAAGTCCCCTAATTACTGCTCTCTCAGCAGCCAAGATCACCTTCTGTTCCTAGAGGAACAATTTCTCCCAGCCCAGTCCAGAGTTCCGAAGCCTAGTGACTAAAACACCAGGATGCTTGCTGTTTTCATTTCTCTAATGAGCACTTTGTCCTTCCAGAGATGACTCAGATGGATGGATGAGGTCCTCGAGCCTGATGTCCTGAAGACCTTGAATGTCCTTCCAAATAAGTGCCCAAATGCTAAGAGCCCATTTAGTGTGGAGATAAATGTCTTTGTTCCCACTGCAGAGAGATAGGCAAAGTCTAGCTGTTTGGGAACAAAAAAAAGAGGGAAAAATAAATTTACATCATCATAGCCCATAGGTAATTTCTAAGTTATAAGGCCAGCAAAGAAATAAAATCAAGCCAATTTGTACCAATGATCCCTACACCAAAATTAACCTATTCATGAAACCCGCTATATTTTTAGCACATTTTGGAGACAGCATTAATCTTCCGAGTACCATTTCTAAATAATTATTTATTTATATTAATATGATCTTGATAATAACTCAATATAAGTTCTCTTTGCATTTCTTGACTTTAATGTTAAAATTCTGCCTTTATCATTTTTTAACCAGACAACTTATCTTTGTAATAGCATTTTCCCCTATTTTTCTCTGTAGCTAAATTCTAACTTCACCTCTTCAAGGCTAGGTGACCTTGAAGGAATCAGCTTATTTCCTTATGTCTCATTTTTTCACCTAGGAAGTGAGGATAAAAATAGTCTGGTTTTGAACTCATAAAAAAACTGAATTTGGTGCTGAAGCAGTAGCAAAGAGGGAAGGGCCTTTGCCTTACACGCAGCCTGCCTGGTTTTGATCCCCAGAGTTACATAGGAAATGATCCCCCAAGCACCACCAGGAGTAACTCCTGATCACTGCCAGGTGTGGCCCAAAACCAAAACCAAAAAAAAATTAGACTGAATGTCTTAAAACACTGAAGAACCCAGAGAAATAAGGTGAGCAGCAACCCAGGTCATTTTCAGATTGAATATAGCTATCAGGAAGAGAAGAAAAACCAGGTTCTGAGACTCAGAATGTTAATGTTATGTAGGGAACATCAAAGAAGTATCAGTTACTATGCAGCTGTTAGGAAAAATAAAGTCATGAAATTTTCCTATACATAGATGGACATGGAGACTATTATGCTGAGTGAAATGAGTCAGAGGGAGAGAGATCGACATAAAATAGTCTAACTCATGGTGGAATTTAAGAAAAATAACAGACAGTATAGTAATCATAATCATAGACAATGGAGATGAGGGCCGGAAGGACCAGTCTATGAAGCTTACCATAAAGAGTAGTGACCACAGAGAAATAACTACACTAACAACTACCAAGACAATGATAGTGAGAGAGAAAAATAGAATGCCTGTTTTGAAGATAGCCAGAGGATTAGGGTGAAAGAAAATGAGGGACATTGGTGGCAGAAATGTTGCACTGGTGAAGGAGGAGGGTGTACATTTTATGACTGAAACCCAACTACACACATACTTGTAACCATAGTGCTTAAATTAAAAGATTGTTTACAAATAAGTATCAATTACTTCTATTATCCAAAAGCTTAACTTCCAACAGAACCATATTGTAAGCATCCAATCCAAGATATCCTTCTCTCGTCCAATCATTTTTATCCACTCTGTTCCCATCATTCATTGACTCCTGACTTGGAGATGTTCTCTTGTTTCTGGGCCTGAAAACAACTAATTTCCCTACCTTGACTCTCCAAATACCCTGGAGTCATGGTTGCATGCATGTCATCTAGATTCAAGCTCATCTTTTTCTGGCCACTTTCTGAAACACCTTTGACCTCTTGTGACCCCTGCCCTGAAGAAATGATCAAGGGTCCACAGGCAGCTGTTCTAGAGGAGACAGGTTGCTGCCTCCTCTAGAGGTGGGAGGCCAGCCTGAAGAACACCAGGTAAATTAGCATAGATGCATCTTGGGAGTTCGCTTGAACTTCCCATGTTATAGTTTGAAAGTAATGCTATTTATTCTTAATTATTTTCCCAACTTTAAATAAAGAATATAAATTCATAGTAAATGAAAATAGTTTTAGATGTTGAAATCATTTTAAGAATACTTTAAGTCATGGATTATAGGGTTTTGCTTTACTTATAATCAAGTTTAAAAAAATATTTGCCATCAAGTAGAAGGCCATCTTGGCATAGACTGGAATCTTGGTGGGTTTTCTTACTTCAAAAAAAGCCCAGAAAGATATGTTCTGGAAGAAAACAAGACACTATATTCCTGAAACAGTAAAAGGTTGGAGAGACCAGCTGTCAAGACTGCCATGAAATAGGGACCCCAGTCCAGCTCTCCTGGACTAAGAAGATCAGCTCAAAGTTCCAGATGAGCCCTTCTGATTCACCTCCTCTCATTGCTTCATACATAGTATACTGCAACAAGGCCGAAACTCTAGATGGTCCCAGTTATCCTTCCAACAATGTGTAGTATCATTTACATCAATACATTTATTTGATTTATTATCCACAAGTTCTTTCCCCATTTCTCTTCAGTCTTGCTCATGTTCCATATCAAATGGCATTTCCTCTCTTTCTACAATCACCATGACCATCCTCTCTTGCCTAAGATAAAAATCTCTTCTTCATCAAACCTCTCTTACATCTGTGAGTCCTGCCTCTCCTTGGGCCCTGATTCCATCCTTATCTGCAATGTAATCATTCACATATTGAATTTTTTCCTTGCCACCATCAAACCATCTACACCTCTAGGGTAAAGACAGTATCATTGTACCTCTGCCATGCCTGAAACAGCTTGGCAGACTTAAAAAACACTGAGCAAATATTTTTCAAGTTGAATTGAAGATTGTAATGTGGATAAATATGCTTTGATTTACTTTATACTTATTTTAATTTATTTTATTTTGCAAATATCACAGGCTATATCAACTTAATATTTAATTCTCTTTATGTGCCTCTGTGACTGAGAATGAATAATATTCTCAATAGATTTTAGACATCCTGAAAGTTAAAAAAAATGAAGAATAGAATGCCAAACTTTGTATTGAATCTTTGTTCTACATATTTTCTGATGAAATTCCATCAGTACCTTACCTTCTCAGATATTCAAAAGCTTCTTGAAATAAAATCAGATTTAAACAACAAGATGAGATCACACATCTCAATAATTTTTGGTGCTGTGTATCTCTAAATGTCCTTTCATGACCATAAAATTCAATGTTCTCTTTCCTGTATGTTGTATATAATCCACAATCCCAGTAAATTAAGTTATATTTAATAACAAGTTACAAAAGTGAACAGATAAATATTATCTTTTTCTCTTCCTATGCTTTGCTCGCTGGTTTCTGTGACTCTTTCTTTGTGCACCTATGACTTTTAAATGTCTTCAGGTCTAAAAGCTGAACAGTGAGAAAAATGAGAATTATTCCTGTTAAGGAGAATATTTGGACTCTGTATTAATATTTATATACATAAGAACAAAAAGATGTTCATTTAAGAGAATGTCCAAATATTTCCATCTTTCTTGTTTTCAAACAGCAAATAACACAAAATAATTTACATCTACATAATTAAGAAAATAACCTGGGGTCCTGGAGATAGCATGGAGGTAAGGCATTTGCCTTTCATGCAGAAGGTGCCCCATATGGTCCCCCATGCCTGCCAGGGGCAATTTCTGAGCATGGAGCCAGGAGTAACCCCTGAGCACTACCGGGTGTGATCCAAAAACCAAAAAAAAAAAAAAAAAGAAAAAGAAAATAATCTAAAATGATGTACTGTTTATTGACAAATACATTTTACTTTCATCATAATCCATCCTTCTATGATGAACACTAGTTAATACAAATAATAGCAAAACCTTAAAATTTGGGTTGTTTTAAGGATTGTTTAAATCCCTGAATTGGAAGGAAGGAAGGAAGGAAGGAAGGAAGGAAGGAAGGAAGGAAGGAAGGAAGGAAGGAAGGAAGGAAGGAAGGAAGGAAGGAAGGAAGGAAGGAAGGAAGGAGGGAGGGAGGGAAGGAAGGAGGGAGGGTGGGAGGAAGGGAGGGAGGGAGGAAAGAGTAAGTGAAGAAGCAAAGGAAGAAAGGAAGGAAAGGAGGGAAGGAAGAAATGAAGAGGGAAGGAAGGAAGAAATGAGGGAAAGAAAAAAGAAAGAGGGTAGAAGGAAATAGGAAGGAGGAAAGGATGGAAGGAGTGAGGAAAGAGAAGAGGAAGATAGGAATGAGAGAAGAGAGGAAGGAAGGAAGGAAGAAGGGAGAAAGGAGGCAAGAGGGCTTAAGAGAGAAAGGGAGGGAGAGAGTGGAAGGAAGAAAGGGAGGGAAGGAAAATGCTGGCATTGGGACAGTTTTCCAAGTTGCAATTTTAATAAAAGAGCAAAAAAGAAGACAGTCAGCTAACTCACACAGCACCTGTCAAAGTCCAGAGCTAGGCCAATCTAAGGGAACTGACACTACAGCATGTCTCTGCATCAGAGAGCTCCAATAAAGCCATTTAAAACCTCTAAATATGTATTTATAGTGACTCATTTTTTTTCTGAACATAGAGTCCTGTACCCATCTATTCCTAAGTCAGTGACATTTAAGGAAGCTTTCTAGGTTCAATGACCAAAAGGTTTCTACCTTGGAAACCCTTTGCCCTTTACCTCTCACAACACTTCTATGCTAAAGGAAAATGAAAAAGGTACAGTGAAGAAGGTTCAGAAACCAGGAAATGCTCCCCCCACCAAAGAAATCAGCAATGGAGACTAGACACTATTTTAAATATTGTCCCCATCAATTCAAACATTCCTAGCCCCATAACTTTCTTAAAAGAAATGTACCTCTGGGCTAGAGTGACAAAGCAGTAGGGAGGGCATTTGCTTTGAATGTAGACAACCCAGTTTGATTCTCTGCATCCCATATGGTCCTCCAAACTCACCAGGAATGATTTTTGAGTGTAGAGCCAGGAGTAAGCCCTGAGCATTGACAACTGTAACGTCAAAATAACAATCAAAAAAGGACCTCCATATTTCTCTCTTGCTCTTAATCAAAACTCTACTTTTTATTCCTCTTATATTAGTGTTTAGCTTTAAAAAATTAAAAATGCAGTAGAGCTTCCATTTTAGTTTTCAATAAATTTTATTTTTTAATAAGTAAAATTTCAAAAAAATGTAAATAAATAAATAACAATTACAAATTTAAACAAGCATATTTCATGTAGTATTAGGGAAATGTATACCCCCTTAAATTTATTGTTTCTCTGAGATTCAAATTCAAACAATGTATAATTTTAGTGTATATATATATATACCTAAATATGGCATTCTACATGTTTGCACCAAAATTATGTTACTTATTTGAAATTCTAATTGCACAGAATATTCTATATTATCTGATAACTCTTCCATTCATGATAAATTATCCTGTTTCTAAGTCAGTTCCAAGTCCATTTTTTTCATTGAACAATTGTGCATCGATTGCTGAAAGAATTGGGCATTTATTCATTCAATCCACAAATAATGTATGAAACACTTAATCTCAGGAACTTTGTTCGGCATTGTCAGTCAGAGTCATTTACAGATAATAGCACAGAGGAATAAGGGCCAAAGGAGAAAGAGAAGCCCAGGGGACAATAGAAAGGCCCCACATACATGTCAGTGCCAGCAAATGCTACTTATCTAAGAACACCTTTAATTTTTAAGTGGAGAGACCCCACACACACATTGTACAGGAAGCCAGGGGCCCCACCAGTAATTGCACAAAGTCCTGAAGTTATGATGCAGTTCCTGGACAGCAATTCTGGGGACCACCGGGGCAACACTGGGAGATCAAGGACCTTGTGGGATACAACTGGCACTGTTTGCGACACCATGTTGTGCTGAGATTTGAATCTGCTTATGGTGCATCCTAAGCATGTCCCACAACTGCTGTCCCATCTCCATGCTCCTTGTTGTTCATCTTACTCCAACATGTGGATCTGGGTCTTTGATCTTCCAGGCTCCCTGGGGTGTGATATTCTGTTTATAGAAAGAATTCTTCCTTGGCTTCTTGTCATGAGACCCCTTTTATCCATTTCAACCATTCACTTTCTCTTTCTTGGAATTATTGAAGTGATAACCAAGCAGTTTAGCTTGAATGTGTTTCACTTTAACCAAAGTTCCAATATACTAAATGTGACAGACATCCGTCTCAGCGCTTAACATTGTCGCGTCTTCCTCACACTGCCACCATGAGTGATTATTTATGTCCCATCTTACAGAACAGAACATCAACATGCAAAAATGGCTTAGTCTTTTCCATACATCATAGACATCAGAGATGGCGGTAAAAGTCAGGCCTAATAATCTGATCCAGATTTCTTTTTTGCTACTCTATAATAAAGGCAACTTAAAAAAATAAATAAATAAAATTAGAGCCTGGAGAGTGTACAGTATGTAAAGTGACTGCATGTGGCTGACCCCAGTTTGATCCCTAGAACCACACATGGTGCTCAAAACATCACCAAGAAGGATTCCCTGAGCACAGAGTTAAGGGTAATCCTGAACATAGTCATATATACAGCCCCTTTCCCCTCAAAAAGAATAATCTAAAAATAAATAAGCTTCTGGAATTGTCTAGAGTTGCATCTTATGTGCTCTTTTCTTCTTTTAAGAGCAATCCTCTTGATTAAACTGTAGTATATTAAGCTTAAAGAACAACAACATTAGGATAAACTGTAACATATTCCCTTTTGGAAAGATGTAGAATTGGAGGAAAAGGGGTAGAAAGTTGGAGCAGTGCTTCTCAATTATTTTTTGTCATGCCCCCCCTAGGAAGAAGAAAACATTTTTCGTGCCCACCATGAGCAACTGTAAATAGCATCTTTATTAAAAAAAACTTTAACCTGCAAAACAAAAATATATAAAATAATTTGAACTGATCTTTAATCAGAGGTAATGTATGGATTAAAGACTACAATGAGCACGTTTTGCAATGCATAACTTTTTGAAACAGGGTTTGAAGCAGGACACAGCAACTCTCAGCTCCAGAGACATACAGAGACATAAACATGGGGCTTAGCTTGTTATGAGTGTGTTTGCCACGGTCAAATGCACCCCCCTTTACGGAGCCTCGAGCCCCCCTTGGGGGGCATGCCCCACTATTTGAGAACCACTGGACTAGATGGTGGTGGGTAGAAACCAGACTTCCGGTGGTGGATACAGTGTGTAGGGATATCAAGATATGACTCCATATACCTGACACATACAGTGTCGCCTTAATTATAAGCACCACATATATGGCATGTAAAGGACACAGCAAATGATTCAATAAACTAAAGTATAATAAACTTTTAGACTAGGAAACCAATGAGAAGGTAGCAGAAGGGAAGGCAAGTAGTGGAGATGTGTAAATCATTAATAGGGATCAACAGTCTGGTGCTGAAAGGAACTAGGCTTTTAGTGCTGAGTTTAATGTAGCATAGAGACATTTTCTCATAATGATGCACACTTGAAACTTACATAATGCTATAATGAAATATCACCTCAATCAAAAACCAAAAATAGACACTGAAGCAATAATTAAGCAATTAAGGTGCTTGCTTGCACATGACTGACCCAGGTTCAATCTCAAGACC
>PVKC010006894.1:0-21250 GCA_004027635.1 Crocidura indochinensis | reverse complement strand
ATCTATTGTCATGAAAGAAATTAATCTTTGGTGATAAAAAAAATTGAGCTCCTCTCTGTAATTGGAGACCAAAATCAAGTCAGCAGTGTGCTATGTTGGTGAGGAACTCTAAGCTTTCAAAAAGGTGATAATGGCCTGAACACTTAGGAAGGGAAGGACAACACATGCTGGCCACACCCTCCCCTGTGGTGAGTACAGAATGAGACACACACACTCAAGGTAATTTAATTCCTACAAGTCTTACAAAACTGGGGTTCCCATACAACATGCCCGACCCTTAGACTCTTCTTTCTGCTGGGCATTGACTGAAAAGAAAAAAAGCAAAGCAGAGACTCAGGAACAGAAAGCTTCCCCATATCACAGACCTGTGTTAGAACACTGGGTCCTAATTATGACTTCATCATCTACTCCTTGTAAGATCTTACAAGAATCACTTTCCCTCTCTTGGTTTTTTTTTTATTTCTTTTCAAAGATAAAAGCTTTTTTAAAGGTACTTGAAGTTCCTGTTTCAAGGTTTAATGTTTTCATTGCATCTAATTTGTGAAGAACTTCCTGAACTACACTCCACCTACCCACTTTCTCAACAAAGAGTGAGGTACTGAAACACCTTGCTAAGGGAACGACTGGCCTATCCTCCTGAAAATTAGTGGCAGAAGACTGGTACATCACACAGATGGATTGAGGCCAAATAGGCAGCTGCACTCCTACCAATTTAAGACCAGCCTGGGCAACATATCATAATAAAATCATGCCTAGGCTTCTCCCTCGGCTGCCATTTTTCCTCCCCTAATCTCCGAATTGTCGTCACCCCTCTTCCCTGATCCTTCCAGGGGCAGAGGTGTTGTTGTTTCTAGATGCTGCAATAAACTAATGCTTTATTTCCTGCAATGTAATGGGGCCACGTGGCACCCTGGTGACCACAATAAAGGGATGGGGATTAAAAAGAGATGAGTAGGCAGAACTCATATGGTAAAGTTGTGTGGGAATTGAGCCAAACCATAGTTGATGCATACAGAAGACCATGAGGAATTGGAAGCAAAGTCTAAGGGAGAGACTGTGCTTGTCTGAGCTATTCCCATCACAGGAGAAGAATAAATTATGATGATAACTCTCATCCCTATGCCATAACCTCATTCTAAAATTATGTTCAGTGTTAACCAGTCTGCCTTTCTTCCTAAACATATATCGAGTTTAAATGCAAACAAAAAATTAATAAAAAACAGAAAAGAGGCTCAATGTAATTGAATGCATGCATTAGTCAGCCCAGAAAGAACATTCTGACTTGACCTTCAACTCTTCAATCATTCCTTATTATTTCTAGGCTGTGCTGAGAATGTGCTAGATAAATACGACAAGGAGATGTATCATTCAAGAGTCAGCTGCCCTCATTGGGGGAGCCAAACAATAAATTACAGAGGATTGAGGACAGCATCCTTCCCACTCCCAGATAATCTCCCCAGAACCCCTAGGCCATCCCCTAGTAAGTTCTAATACTCTTTTATTTTGCTGTCAAAGGCCTCAGAAGGATTACTCCCACTTACTGAAGGTTTTGCAAACTCCCTGCAATTTCAATTTCGTTCTCTCTCTCTCTGTCTCTCTCTCTGTCTCTCTCTGTCTCTCTGTCTCTCTCTGTCTTTCTCTCTGTCTCTCTGTCTCTCTCTGTCTCTCTCTCTGTCTCTCTCTCTCTCTGTCTTCCTTCTGTCTCCCCTCTCCCTCTTCACCCCCGAGATCCAGCATCTTTCTGTGCCTGCTACCTGAGGGGATGGGACAAAAAGATGTGCTTCTTAGGGACTATAGGGAGTCTACTTCTCCAGGGTGTCCTAAAACAGATACCTTCATAATGTGGGGTCTACCCATTACCTGAGGCAGAGACGGGATAAGATAACTCCTGAAGGTCTCATTAGTCTTATTCCCACCCAACATTGCTTTCCACTTAACTACTCCAGAACTCCCTACATATATGATAACCAGTGTCACAGACATGTAAGGGCTGTGATTACTTGATTTCCCCTCAGATCCCATCCTTTTAATTGGGGCTGGGCATTATAGCTTCCAGTTCTTTCCAGGAAGCTACCAAATGTTCCTATACTATCACTATGCAATTCTTTCACTATACTTTCGGCTATTCCCCCATATTTTCTGAAATTATCCCCAATATCCAACTCCAAACCATTCTTGCTGTATACTTCAAAGAGAGCTATAAATCTTACAGAATATCCTCTATTACTTAATCAGATCTAAATCCCCAGTCATAATTTCCCTTGAAGCACAGAATTGCCGAAGGAAAATTTTATCCAGTTTCAGCCACCCACTGGCCACCAAGTAGTATGGTAGGCCCATGGAGAAACTGGAAAGGGGAATACAATGTCTCTGTCATTAGAGAATCCATCATCTAACACAGATGTTAGAAAAACACACAGAGAAGAGAAGTTACTAAAGAACTAAATGGGGGTAAGAGCTTGGTTTATATGTCAAAATATAGTAGAGGCACTGGAGCTAGGGAAAATCTCCCAGCCTCACACCTAACTAACATCTTTATTGAGAACAACAAATAAAAACAGAGCTTGTAAGTGATAGGTAGCAATTAAAAGTTTCCCTTTTCCTTTGTAAGGTTCAATATTCACTGAAATAGTTGGACATGACCACAGTCATCTACAGAATACAAAAAAAATCATTATAAACATCATATAAGGACTGTAGAGTGTGGAACAGAACTAAAGAGAGGGGAGTTCTAACAAGGAAGCCTTAGAAATGTGTTCACTGGTGAAGGGGGTGTTCTTTTTATGACTGAAACCCAACTATGATCATGTTTGTAATCATGGTGCTTAAATAAAGATATGAAAAAATTATCAAGCAATTTCTGATTGAGTGATATAAAATTTCATTTCTAGAAAAAGTGAAACTAATTAACTCTGAATTTATGATACGGTTGAATAAGCAATTCCATTTGGAGGTTATTGTCTTATTTTTTTACTTATGTCACTAATGCTTATTATAATTAAAACTCATTTAAAAAGAAAGAAAGGGAAGTATTTTAATGTGTTTTTAAAACTATATTAACAGAAAAAAAATAGTAAGGGAGAGGAGGTCCATAGAGAAGCAGCAGTGTAAACACATTAGAAAGAGAGCAGAGAGAAATCCTCTGTGGTTAGAGAGAAACTACAAGAAACCACAAAGATATGCTTGCTGTGGAAGACGTGAAGAGCATGTTAAGAATTTCGGGACAGGGTTGAGCCCCACCTGATGGTGCTCAGGGATTATTCCTGGCTCTGCATTCAGGAATCACTCCTGGCAAGTATAAGGGGACCATATGGAATGCCAGAGATAGAACCTAGGGCAGTGCATATGAGTGCCCTACAGACTCTACAATCTCTCTAGTCTTTTAAGAATTTTAAACTGGAGGCCAGGAATGTAATTCACCCTGGTGATGTGGGAAAACAGGAAAAGATTCGACTGTTTTTTAAAGAAGAAACTGGGAGCACTGATTTCCACATGCCAAGATTTCATAGCTGAAAACCCTACTGGGAATCCAAACAAATTGAGGACTGAACTAAAATACTATTGAAACTTCACAGATTTCAATGTATACTTATCTATCCTTCCCATCCCACTTCCTCCACACCCACTCTACCTCAAAACATACCTATTATTTTAGTCAACAATCCTTCAAGTTCAAAAACCAAAATAGAAGTAGAATAAGAAAGATGGGAATGGGGGAGCTGGAGCAATAGCACAAGGGGTATGACATTTGCCTTGCATGCAGTTGGCCCAGGTTCAATACCTGGCATCCCATATGGTCCCCCAAGCCTGACAGGACTGATTTCTAAGTGCAGAGCTTGGAATAACCTGAATGCTGCTGGACACAGCACAAAAACAAAAAGCAAAAACAAAACAAACCTTCAAGTTCCTCTACTGTGGGTTCTTTGGTGGCTGCTGGTTGCAAAAGCCCTGAGTATAAGATATAAACCTCAGTGGTAACAGGCATCTCTGGTCTCTACCAATATGCAGCTCAGTCAGGCTTGTTTAGCCTGTTGGTTTTCTCAAGAAATTATCTTTAAAACAACCATCTCACACCAGACGTTTCCTTAAAGGCACATTAAAATAAGCTGACAGTTCTTCAACATGTTAAACATCTGATCCAGTCTCTTCACTGGAGTACAAGGTCAAGCAAACTGAAACTATACACCCAAATATAAATTTATACATATATATTCACAGCAACATCATTTGTTACAGAGATTTACAGATATCAAAAAGAACAAAAGTATCAAGTGTTGACATAAATGAGAGGAAAAAGGATCTTCATTCACTGTAGGTGGGGATATCAACTGGCTGAACCTTTCAGAACATAATATGAACACTTGTTAAGAAACTAAGAATTGAACCTCCATATGACCTAGAAATATCACTATTTTTCTGGCCCTTGACTAAAAAATTTTGGAGGGTAAGGAATCACATCCAATTTTGCTCAGGACTTCCTCCTGGCTTTGCACTCAAGGATCACTCCTAGAGTAGCTCAGAGGAACGTACAAGGTGCCAAGATCAGTCATGTACAAGGCAACTACTCTACCTCTCGTACCCTGGCCTGCAAGCCTAATCTTTTCACTAAAAATTAAATAATTTTATTTATTTAAAAATGGATCCAAAAACGGATGGCAATGAATGGACAAGTGGAAAATAAAATGTAAGGGAGCCCACAGCGTTTTGCTTCATGTTCTGATCCAGATGCACTAAGAGCAATTCCAAAAGCTTCCAGGAAACCAACACAATGTATAATCTCTAGCACACAATCCCATGTGCAAAAACACTGCAACCAAAATATGTGTGAACACTGAACCCAAAAGTGTAATCTCCATATTGTGTGCATGAGCACTAAATGACCCCAGGAAACACTGCTACAGTTCAAAAGTACCATCAATGAGCATGTGTAAAAACATCACAACTAAAGTATGTGCCATCCCCAGTAAACAAGTACAAAGAAAAAGGCTATGGGGAAATACAGTTTATCCAAAAATCAAATATAAGTAGCATGTAATGCATAGTACATGCCCTACCCATGTATTATCACTCTGGATTCATTTCTCAATATTTTTAAACATTTTTATTTAGATAATGGGATTTACATTATTGTTCCTCATACTTTTTTCTTTTTTTTTGATTTTTGGGCCACACCCGACAGTGCTCAGGGGATACTCCTGACTGTCTGCTCAGAAATAGCTCCTGGCAGGCACGGGGGACCATATGGGACACCGGGATTCAACCAACCACCTTTGGTCCTGGATCGGCTGCTTACAAGGCAAACGCCGCTGTGCTATCTCTCCGAGTCCCCTCATACTTTTTATAGATAACATCATTCCAATACCTCACACTGCCAGTGAGCTCACTTCCCTCCACCAGTGTCTCAGAGACACTTTATCACTCCTGCCCATGTAAGCTCACTCTATAGACAAAATCTTCAGTTCTGATCATTTTGACCATTTGCTGTTCCCTTACTATGTTTTTTTTTTTTTTTATAATGAGGAATATCTCTCTTTCTCTCTTTTTTTAACCAAAGAGGAAGTAACAAATTGATAAAGTAAATTTTTTCAAAAATTACATATTTTATAGGTATATAAATTTAAAAAACATTAATAATCCTGTGCATTTTAAAATTTTATGTGAAGAATTTAAAATCTACAAATTTATTTTTATTTATTTTTTTATATTTTTTGGTTTTTGGTCCACACCCAGTGACGCACAGGGGTTACTCCTGGCTATGCGCTCAGAAGTCGCTCCTGGCAGGCACGGGGGATCATATGAGAACCGGGGGATCGAACGGTGGTCCGTCCCTAGGTTAGCGCAGGCACCTTACCTCCAGTGCCACCTCCCGGCTCCCATAAATTTAAATAAGCGTGAAAAGAGTTAAGAAAAATTTAAGGCACCGGAGAGATAGCATGGAGGTAAAGCGTTTGCCTTGCATGCAGAAGGATGGTGGTTCGAATCCCGGAATCCCATATGGTTTCCTGAGCCTGAAAGGGGCGATTTTTGAGTGTATAGTCAAGAGTAACCCCTGAGAGGTGCCGGGTGTGACCACCCCCACCAAAACAAAAAGAAAAATTTAAAATGAGAAACTGAATAGGCCTATGGAAGTATAAAGGTCTGGTTTATCCTAATAGAGGAAATATTTTAGTTTTGTTATAAAACATATTATATATGTCTGTATTACTAAACAAAGAATTACAATAAAATCTCTATAGATGTAAAATAAATATATTCAGATATATAGCATTCAATATAAATGAAATATGAATTCATTATTACAAATGAATAAAATCCCTTAGTAGGACAGAAGTGTTGAGCAAACCTTTCTTAATCTAATAGAGAGTAACAATAAGGCCATGATTGAATGCCACATGCAATGCCAAATGCTGAGAAGTTTGTCCTGTATTATAAAGAAGCTCCGTTCATATGCTTCTTGCAAAACTTGTTTCAAGGCTATAAATTCACTAAGCTGTTGCTTGTTCCTAAAGCTCCATAATATCCCTTCAAATCTGAATAACAATCTAACTGAATAGAGTATTCTTGATGAGGTGTTTATTTTATTGAGCATTGTACTATCTCTCTATATAGCATATAAATATCCTATGTCTCTAAATGTATACAATAGAATATCTCCATTATTTCCTTGCTCTTAATCTCATTTGATAGATCTGCTGAGAATCTTAAGACTTTCTTTTGACAGCAAGTTCCTTTTTGGTTTTGTTTCGTTTTGGTAGTTTTTGTTTTGTTTTGTTTTGTTTTGTTTTGGGGTTACACCCAGTGGTGCTCAGGGCTTACTCCTGGCTCTTTGCTCAGAAATTGCTCCTGGCAGGCACAGGGACCATATGGAATTCCTAGCTTTGAACTACCGTCCATCCTGGATCAGCTGCGTGCAAAGCAAATGCCCTACTGCTGTGCTATCTCTCTGGCCCCTGATTTGGTATTTTTGAGGCCACACACAGCTATGCTCATGAATTTACTCCTGGCTCTGCACTCAGGAGTCACTCTTGGCAGTGGTGGGAGATCATTTGGGATACCAGGGAATGATACCAGGTCAGCAGCTGCATGTGAGGCAAACACCCTATGTGCTGCCCCCATAAGTTCCTTTTTTGATCTTGCTACGTTTCTCGATCTTTATTCAACTATGATCACTTCGCTCTTTGATTTCTTCCTGTAGGCCCCTGTCCTAAATGCTGGCCCCTAATTTCATGCCATGGCCCCTCATTTATGTGATTATTCTCCATGATCCCTTAGAATATCTTGGACCCTGATTTTATGATCCCTGATTAAAGTGCTGATCAAAAGCACTATTAACCATATTTTTTTAATATTTTATTTTTAACACCTTGATTACATACATAATTGTGTTTGAGTTTCAGTCATGTAAAGAGCACCACCCATCACCAGTGCAACGTTCCCATCAACATTGTCCCAAATCTCCCTCCTCCCACGCACCCCCCGCCTGTACTCTGAACAGGCTCTCCATTTCCCTCATACATTATCATTGTTAGGACAGTTCAAAATGTAGTTATTTCTCTAACTAAACTCATCACTCTTTGTGGTGAGCTTTATGAGGTGAGCTGGAACTTCCAGCTCTTTTCTCTTTTGTGTCTGAAAATTATTATTATTGCAAGAATGTCTTTCATTTTTCTTAAAACCCATAGATGAGTGATACCATTCTGTGTTTTTCTCTCTCTCTCTCTGACTTATTTCACTCAGCATGATAGATTCCATGTATATCCATGTGTAGGAAAATGTCATGACTTCATCTCTTCTGACAACTGCATAATATTCCATTGTGTATATGTACCACAGTTTCTTTAGCCAATATTAACCATATTCTACAACATATCTAACATATCATGAGCAATTCTCAGCAGTGACTCCCACCCTTTATATTGTAGGGGAGGATGCTTAGAGATTTTAGGAAGTGGAGAGAAGATGGAATTTTGTCTCTAAAACTAAGCTCAGAATATAAACAATGACTGTGGTACATGCCAGATATAAGGAATACATCTCCAAACCAAAACCTGTGCACTAAATTCCAAGGATTCCAAGACTTCTTTTCTTTGTCTCATAACATGTTTACTGACAAGGTTAAAATATTGCCTGAATTAGTTTTTCCTTCAAAATCCAGTCATTCAGTTCAGCCTACCAGAAATCAGTATGAAAATTTCTCCAAAATATAAGAATTGAGCTCTCATATGACTCATTGATCCCACATTTTGATCTCTGTCCTCAAAACATTGATTTAAAAAGATATTTGCCCACCAATGTTTACTGCAGTGTTTAGTATAATCGCCAGGTATGTAAACATCCCCAATGTCTAACAATAGATAAATGTATAAAGTTGTAGCATGTATATTCAGTAGAATAGTATGCAGCCATAAGAAAAGATGAGATAATAATATTTTCTGCAACTTGGATGGAGCTGAGAGACAGGGGCATTATGTTGGCTAAGTCTGTGGCAGAAAGACAAATACTATATGATCACATTATCTGTGATATACATAGCAATCAGACAAAGGAATGGAAGGTATCAAATCATGGCAAACACTTGGCCCTGGATTACAGAGAAAATACCAAGAAAAACAGGTTGTAGATGGGAGAATAATGATGTATACTGGCAGTTATATAAGGATATTGGTGAAGGGTTTGAATACTATAATAATTTAAATTTATTGATGAATTAATTAAAGCAACAGTATGAAAGGTGGGAGGTGACTTTGAGACACTGGTGTAGACACTGGTGGTAAGTTTTAAGTCTAAAACTCTGTTATCACAGTAGTATGAATAATAATGCCTTAATTTTTTAAATCTTAAAGAAATTAAAAAATAACAGTGACACTCACATATATCATTAATGGAGAAATAGGAGGGCCAGAGCAACAGCACAGTGAGTAGGGTAGGGAGTTTGCCTTATACATGGCTAACCTGAATTTGATCTTCAGGGTCGTCCCATAGGATCCCTGGAGCCTCCCAAGAGTGATCTTTGAGTTCAGAGTCAGGGGTAAACTCTGAGCATCACTAGGTGTGGTCCAAAAGTGGAGAAAATGGGACAATAAATAAAGAAGAGTAATTCATCCAAAAGGAAAAATATTAAAAATTAAATGGGATATTATTTTGCAGTTCTTATTATTATTATGTCCTGATACTTTTCAGTATTAAGAAATCTAAGCAAGATTTATATCTATTATTTAGTTCCATTTCTCTCCTGGAAAAGGTGTTTATTTGTTCCATTTGCAATTTACCAAAGAAATGCTCTTAATGCGAAAGGTATGGTCTGCCCTAAGATTCCACAGTAGCCTTACCTTATGATACACACAGCTATCCTCTGTCTTGTGGATTTTCTCTGACTAAAAAGACATCCATCACCTTAAAAGAAGGAAAAAGGAAGTCTTAGAATTCCATGGCAATTATCCTTAATAATTTGACCAAATATGACAAGGAAACTCCCTGAAAACCCCATTAGCTCTAAACAGTACTTGTCACACCCATGAAGCACATCCACTGATCATGGGAAATAGAGAGCAAAGGCTGGCAATAGAGTCAGAAACTAGGAGTAAACAGATGTAACTTCTTCAGTCTCATTCTGTCACGTTAATAAACAGTGGGGAGCAACAGTGTTCAGTGCAGGTTATCCATGCTGGACCCAGGTTCAAGCTCCAGCACTGATTGCAATCTCCCCACAAGCATCCCTAGTTAACTCCTGAGTGGATATGAATCACCCCTCCCCCCAAATAAAACAAGTAAAAGTTTAAAAAGAACTGGGGGTCTAGTTCAATGGTCCAGCACTTCCCTGCGTGTCTGAGGCCTGGCACTCCATGGTTCCCTGAACAATACTAAGAGTGAAACAGACACTTAAGCCTGAAGTAGTCCTAGAGAACTGCTAAATGTTGCCAAAAAATGAAAAAAAAAACCTTAAATAGAGACAGAATGATGCTTTTTCTTTGTATGTATTCTTTTCATAATTGCAAGTATATCTTATCTTCCCAGACTGTTGCAGATTCCTTCAGTGTTCAAATGTATTAATGTGCTTGAGAAGTAAAGGGAAATAATACATTTCTGACTAATAATGCAGCAAGAGGTGCTGACTTTGAAGATTAGATTTCTTCATAGCATTCCTGCAGGGATTAAGAAAATACTTTTTTCTGACTTCAGCTTTTGTTAAAAGCTATTCTTTCAATGAGGAGTAGCAATGAACATTCCTTCTAGATATAAGGCAGTATAACAAACTGACTGCAAGCATAAAATAATGAATAAATTTGTTCAAACTTAGCCAGTTGCAATCTCCATAACATTGAACAAGTTATATTTATCTCTCTCTGAATCTCTATCCTCCTTTTTTTTACATATATTTATTCAAGCACCACCTTGATTACAAATATGATTGTAGTTGGGTTTCAATCATAAAAGGAACACCCCCCACTTCAACAGTGCAACATTCCCATCACCAATGTCCCCAATCTCCCTCCTCTCTCCACCTCTGCCTGTATACAAGACAAGCATTCTACTTCTCTCACTCATTAACATTGTCACCATAGCTGTCAGTGTAGTTATTTCTCTAACTGTACTCACCACTCTTTGTGATGAGCTTCATATCATGAGCTGCTCCTTCCAATCCCCATCTCTATTGTCTCTGGGCATTATTACAATAATGTTTTTTATATTTCTTAAAACCCATATATGAGTGAGACTATTCTGTGTCTATCTCTCTCTCTGACTTATTTCACTCAACATAATAGATTCCATGTATATCCTTGTATAGGAAAATTTTATTACTCCATCTTTCCTGACAGCTACATAATATTCCATTGTGTATATGTACCACAGTTTCTTTAGCCACTCATCTGTTGAAGGGCATCTTGGTTGTTTCCAGAGTCTGGCTATTGTAAATAGTACTGCAATGACTATAGCACACAATGAACTTTGTACAATAAACACAAAATTACAATTCAAAAATTCCTTCCACACACTTATATTCATTGCAGCGCTATTTACAATAGCCAGACTCTAAAAACAATCTAGTCTCTTGTTTTAACAGGGATAATGGATCAGAGAGATTGAAAATGGTTAAGGCATTTATCTCACAAACTGTCAACCCCCCAGTTGGATCCCATGTACCAAAAATGCTTCCCCCAACCACCGTTAGGAGTAAATCATGAGCACAGAGCTAGAACTTGTCATTAAGTACTGCTGTACTATAGCCCAACGACTAATGGAACACATTTAAAAACAATAAACAGGGGCCCGGGAGATAGCATGGAGGTAAGGCATTTGCCTTTCATGCAAAAGGTCATCGGTTCAATTCCTGGTGCCCCAAATGGTCCCCCGTGCCTGCTAGGAGCAATTTCTGAGCATGGAGCCAGGAGTAACCCCTGAGCACTGCCGGGTGTGGCCCAAAAACAAACAAAAAAAATCAATAAACAAACATTCCTCATATAATTTATAAATAAGAGCAAAATTATGGGACTCCCCGTGATTTGCTCCCATTTCCACAGAGGAAGATTGAATGCAAAGTTCTGAGATCTTTATCAAGTTGGTGAATAGAAGTTACAAAATGATTTCTAAACTTCCTACTAACCCTAAGATTAAAATCAAAGAATCTCAGAATGTTAATGCCAAAAGAAATCCTAGAGATCAGAACAAACCTCTCATCTCATAGCTGAAGCCATGAATTCGATATCACACAAGAGTGATATGTGATTTCTGCCATTACATCCTTCTCTCTTCCCTATATCCATAAACCTCTCCCAATACCCCATCAGTGAAAAATAGTGATTTAAGTTGCATTAAAAACAGTTTTTGTATCCAAATTCTCTGTGCAAACTCTTCAGGATAGGACCGTGTCTCTTATTTCTGTCTATGAAAGGGCTCATACAAAATAGAGCATATTTTCAGAGCATAATCATTCTATCTGGCACACAATAGCCAGGCTAACTGAAAGATACAGTTGGGAAGGAAACTTAGAAAATATTAACAGAGAAAGGGACAAAATTTGACTGTTCTTGATGGTAATAGTTGATGTTTTTATCTATAGTCCACTCAAATCCCATTTCTCAATTTTTGTCTCTGAAGTCAATATACTTTCTTATGGTTCTAAGTTTCAAAAGGTAAGAAGAGGTATAACGAAACAGCACTCATGTGTCAAGACACAAAAGCATAAAGAGAATCGTAGCATGATTAGTTTGAAGAATTTATAAACAAACAGACTATAGTCCTGGTAAGTATTGGAATAGAGTACAAGGATGACAAGATTCCAAAAGACAAAAATATTGACAGTAAAAGTGCTGAGTCTATCATTCATTTTTCAGTCACTGTTATCTAATCTTAAAGACTTAGTCTCTCTCTCTTTCCCTCCCTCTCTCTCTCTTTCTCTTCTCTCTCTCTTCTCTCTCTCATTCAAGACAAATACCCTACCACTATACTAATTCTCTAGCTCCAACTTGGAGCCTCTCAAAATCTCTACCTTACCTGACTCTTGTCTAATCTGTCCTCAAAGCCCATCGTTTCTTTTTCTGGAACCCAGATATCTTCTTATGGTTTTGAACAGCTATTTGTAGGTCATGGCCCTTACTACCCCTCATGCAGGATATATTATAAACTTCCAAGGTAGTTTTCCAACTCAACCCCCACTTATCATAGGCGAAGGTGACTGAAACTGGCCCAGTTTCAGTATTGAATCTCTTGTCCTAGGAAAACCCTTGTTTCCAAACAACTGAGATTACCATAGTCATTAAAATCTTCTCTCAAACAATGCTTAATCATGTCATATTCCTGATCAAAATGTTTCCTAATTCCAATTTTTCATTAAAATAAATTCTTAAAAAGACCCTAAAACTACCTTTAATAATGTAAAAGAGTGCTAAAGTGGTGGGTAGGGCATTTTCATTGCACACAGCTGTCCTAGGTCCAATCTCTGAAATCTCATATAGTTCCAGAGCACTGCCATGATAATTTCTGAATGCAGAGCCAGAAGAAACCCCTGAGAATTGCTACGTAAGGCATAAATAAAAATAAATAAATAAACAAGGGAAAATAAAAGAAAATATCATGGAGTAAAAAGACAATGTTTTTTGGGTCTGACTTCATAGCCTTGAGAGATCTTTGACAAGTCAATCTCAACTCGTTTCCCCTTATGTGTAAAGGGAGGAAATCAAGACTAATTGAAAACATACTCTTGTTCCATTTTTCTATGAACTTAATGTTTCAGACAAATTTGTCAACTCACTTTAATTCAAAGATACCTATAAATTCTCTATACTTTTAGTCTTTACCTTCACCCCACTAGAATTCCTCTTATTTCTTTCAGTTCACTTGAATCCTTGAAGAAGCACGAATGCTACCAACTAAAGGACGTTTTGGTATTACCATTAAAGACACACATGCAACCAAATGTTCTAACATTCATCACTTCAACTGAGCACTGCAAGAGAAGCTCGACATCTTGCTTTATTTAAAGCTTTTTTATTCCAACTAGACTAAAAATTTCTGTATATTTGTATAGAATTGGATATATCAATAGCAGCAAATATTAGTAATAAGTAATATTTGAACATATAGGCTGAAGTCCAAGGCAAAATAAAAATGTACACATAAACCTAGAGATAGTTTGCACCTTACATAATGACTTCATAATTTAATTCATTTACTATAAATATTTACTTTGAATTTTCTATACTGAAACTACTTCTGGCACAGCAAGTACTCAAAGGTGGGAATAAATGGAGTCCAGAGCTCTGACAACATCTTTGTTATACATGTGATAAGATTAACTATTGTCCCTCAATTGCAAGTTGTTTTATTTCTTTTTGGGGTATCCCCAGCAGCAGCATTGTAGGCCACTACAACGACACATATTCAGGAAACCATCAACTCTTGGTAAGTCTTTAATAATGCTTAAATAGTAGCATTTTGTGATCAAATTGATTAAGTATTAAATCTTCTCACCAGTCTTTAGAGTTAATTGGAAAAAAATAAACCAAAATAGATCAACAGATTGAGTACACATATTTAACCTACATAAGAAAAGCACCAGACTGAAACAAATCTTTTCTGGGAACTAAATTTGGTCAAATACCTAGAACCTCTAGTTAGTTCCTACTTGGACAGATTTTTGTAAAGTGATTACATTGATAATGATCTTCAGTATGATTCAATTTTTGTCTTCCATTAGTTTTGGTATGTGACACACATATTAAGGATAAAATAAGCTTCTGCTTTATGGGACCCCCATAGTATACGTGCATACACATTTATACTCCCTTAATTAAATGGGGTTGGGACATGAACAGTGTCACCTACCCCAAACAGGTTTGTGAGCAAGTGGGGGAAGTAAATAAACCAAACGGTTTGCAGAGAGAGAGGTCAAGCTGGGATGAGCTGGGCTGGGCTCTGAGTGATTCAGGCTCTGCCCCAGAATGGGTGTCTCCTGGGATGGCCAAGTAGAACAATTAGAACCCCTATAAATAGGATGCGTTTTCAAGTCTCAGTATCCTCTCTGGCTTCTGAATCTTCTACACATTTCTCCATCAACAGGTAAGATGGGCATGGGAGCAATGGCAGTATTCACAAAGTTTTAATGGTCTTTGTCATGGAATAGGCTGGGGAGGTTTGAGACTATTCCCAGTAGGTGACAGTTTGGGGAATTCTAGAGTCTCTTTTCTACTCTGATAGTATGATGTATGGAGTAGTCTACTTATAATCTGTGATGTATATGTTTTGTTCAGCATATCTTAGATACCCCAAAATTAAGGCCTAGAACTGCTGTTAGAAAGTTTAGTCTCTCATAGTAGAGGATCTAACTTCATGCAAATTAAGTAAGAATTTAATTCATCAGAGCCAAGTTCCTGGACCATGGGGACACAGAAACATTCAAATCTTACTATTAGGAATTGGCATGAACATCACTGCTTGTCTCATGTGTTTTGTTAGTTATAGCTTGCTCTTGTGGGCATCACTGTCTACTTTGGGAAATCCAATGAGTTTTATAGTGAAGGTTTCAGTTTGGAGGCTTGTCAATCCAATACCTATAATTGCCACTGCATAAGAAGAGAAGATGTCATTGTGACTAGATTCCCAAAGACTCAAATTTTAATGTAAATGTTAATTTAATGTAAATCTAGGTTGTAGTATATATACATATATATATATATATCCCTTGTTATCTGTGTAATTCCTTTATGTTTTTGCCTGCAACAGTTTTTCTAGTCACCAATTCTGATTTATTATGATATTCTAAAACAACCATCTAGCCTCAAGAACTTGTTGGAATTTAATATGGCAGAAAGTTTTCTTGACCCATAAGACATAATTTTAACCTCTGGTACTACCTTTATGGATTTTCTGACTATGCTCCATTTTTTTCATGAGAATTTTAAACAAGCAAATTCCACCTGAAGTAGAACATGGACCACATAAAATGCCTACCATTTTTGGCTTCTAGTAAATTACTTTTTTTCCAGGCAGTAGATGCAGAGTTTTCACCCACACTACTGCACTTTATATTCAGATCATTGGTCAAAATAAAGCATGGTGTACAGTTAAGAAGAGGCTCTTAAACTTCTTTTCCAAGTGGACCGTTTTCCCTCTGAAAATACATATTCTAGTTTTTATCCTAAAAGCAGACAAATGTTTACTTCTTCTTTTAGGTTCACCTGTCTGTCAAAATGGCCCAACTCCTGACCAGCATAATAAATGTGATCAAAGTGTTCCAACAGCATGCTGAAGAAGATGGAGATTGTACCTCACTTTGCAAAAAGGAGTTGAAGGAGTTGCTCTTTATTGAGTTTGGAGACATCCTCCGGGTAAGCTAAATAGACTCCAAATCCCCTGGAGTCAAGTTTGAGTGTCTCTGACAGCTGTATATAAGACTTGATGTTTTGTTTTGGCTTGGTTTCAATTGTGGGGAGGAGGTTGATCAAGCAACATGCTGTAATTCAAACAATTTAAGGCAGCTATCAGTTTTCTTATACCATACATACATGAGTGTGCACAAACATGTTTGCACAGACATATGTTCTTTCATGCTTTCTCACACACATAAACATGCATTGCTCTTTGTATCTGTGCTTGAGCAGATGAAAGTAAAACTTCAAACTGAAAATCATGTGTAGAGAAGAAAATCTAAGAACAATTAGATCTTGATTTCTATAGCTTACTGCCAGCCATACATCTCATTCAATAAAGAACAGTTGATCACTTACTTCATATTAGCACTATTCTAGACACGAGGGATTAAAATTTAAATAAATCTAGTTTCCCCACTAGCTGGTGGAAAAGTGGAAATGATTACAAGACAACATGTGGCAGAATAGTAACTGGACACCTTATACAGAACTGAAAAACAATTGAGTATTTACACTGGCAAACATCTTACCAGTCACAGAAAAACAACTAATTTTATTCCTTTTTTATCTTCTCATAGAGACCAAATGACCCAGAGACCGTGGAAACTATCCTGACCCTCTTGGATAAAGACAGAGATGATCATGTTGATTTTCATGAATATCTCCTATTGGTATTCCAATTGGCCCAAGCCTGTTTTCATAAACTGGATGATGGTTCATGTGGAAATAGAAAATCGCAACAAGAAAGGGAACAGAAGAGAACAAAAGATCCTAAGTTTCCAGGAAGTTCAGGAGGATCACACAAGCATAGGCATGAGGAAACTCGGGACTCCCATTGTGAGGAATTTGAGAGACAAGGTAAGGATTCTCACCATGATCAGTCTCAGAGACAGGGCAGGGATTCCCATCATGAGAAACAAGGTAGAGACTCCCAATGCGGTGAGTTTGAGAGACAAGGGAGAGACTCTCATCATGGTCAGTCTGAGAGACAAGGAAGGAATTCCCTCTGTGATGAAACGGAGAGACAAGGCAGAGATTCTCACCATGGTCAGACTGAGAGACAAGGCAGGCAAGGTAGAGACTCCCACTGTGGTGAGTTTGAGAGACAAGATAAGGACTCTCACCATGATCAGTCTAAGAGACAGGGCAGGCATTCCCATCATGGTCAGACTGAGAGACAAGGTAGGGACTCCCACTCTGGTGAGTCTGAGAGACAAGGTAGAGATACTCAACATGGTCAGACTGAGAGACAAGGTGGACAAGGTAGAGACTCCCACTGTGGTGAGTTTGAGAGACAAGGTAGAGATAGTCAACATGATCAGACTGAGAGACAAGGGAGAAACTCCCTCTGTGATGAGACAGAGAGACAAGGCAGGGGTTCTCATCATGGTCAATCTGGAAGAAAAGATAGAGATTCCCACTGTGGTGAGTCTGAGAGTCAAGGCAGGGATTCTCATCATGGTCAGTCTGAAAGACAGGGTAGAGACTCCAGTAGCGGTCAAAATCATAAGTCTAAAAGACACGAATTTTTCCTTGCTTTACAGCAGTGTGAAAGTCAAGTTCAGGGTCAGATTGGCCAGTCTGAGAGACTCAGACAACAATCAAGCTGTGGGCAGTATGGAAGATTTGGGGAGCACTCTTGCTCTAGTCAGACAAACCAACAGGAAGCAGGCTCTTATTGTGGACAGTCTGGGAGACTGGGTCAGGAATCAAATTATGGTCAGGTAGGCAGACAACGTCAGAGATCAAGCTCTTGTGAGGCAGACAGACAAGACTTAGGATATCAATGTGCAGAGAGAGGTAGTCTAGGCCAGAGTTGCCAGTACAGTCAGACCAACAGACAAGATCAGAGTTCCCACTATGGTCAAACAGGCAGGCAAAGTAGAAGCTCTCCATATGATCAGACAGATAGACAAGGCCAAGGCCAGAGCTATCGTTATGGTCAGACAGATAGACAAGACCAGAGCTATCCATCTGACCAGACATATAGACAAGGCCAGACTTATCGCTATGGTCAGACAGACAGACAAGACCAGAGCTATACATATGATCAGACATCTAGGCAAGGCCAGACTTATCGCTATGGTCAGACAGACAGACAAGACCAGAGCTATCCATATGGTCAGACATCTAGACAAGGCCAGAGCTATCGTTATGGTCAGACAGACAGACAAGACCAGAGCTATCCATATGACCAGACATCTAGGCAAGGCCAGAGCTATCATTATGGTCAGACAGACAGACAAGGCCAGAGCTATCCATATGAACAGACATCTAGACAAGGTCAGAGCTATCGTTATGGTCAGACAGACAGACAAGACCAGAGCTATCCATATGAACAGACATCTAGACAAGGCCAGAGCTATCGTTATGGTCAGACAGACAGACAGGGTCAGGGTTATCATTATGATCAGACTGACAGGCAGGACCAAAATTATTATTATGGCCAGGCAGACAGACAGGGTCAAAGTTATCATGATGGTCAGACAAGCAGACAGGATCAGAGTTATCAGGGTGGTCAGATTAACAGACAAGGCCTGAGCTCTCAATGTGGTCAATCAGTGATCAGAGGAAATGGGCAAAATAGGCAAGGAAATGAGGGAACAAGAAACTCATGTTTTGAGCAGTCAGGAAGATCAAGGAGACCAAGTCATCAAACTCAAGGACAGAGCAGACACCAGACGTGGGAGCTTGAGGAGCCTAGTCAACACAAATTCCTGGCTCAAATTCAGCAAGAAAAGCCACTCTATCACAGTACAGAGCAGGGTCAAAGACGGTCTCAGACTAGTAATAGCTGTGGTGAGAGACAACACCACCAAGTTGAGGAAGAGCACAACCACCAAAGCGGGAATAGTCATGGTCATAAAAGACAAGATAGCTCATGTGAGATACAAGACAGACAACCCCATGAAGAGAGAGAAAACTCTCAGACACAGAACAGGAAAACTCATGAAGAGGGACAAAGCTGTCAGACAAGGCGCAGACAAACCCGTGAAGAGGGACAGAACCATCAGACATGTAGTAGGCAAACACATGAAGAGGGACAAAGTTGTCAGTCAAGGGACAGACAAACCCATGAAGAAGGACAAAGCTGTCATACAAGAAACAGGCAAACCCATGAAGAGGGACAGCACCATCAGACACAGAGTAGGCAAAGTCATGAAGAAAGACAAAATTGTCAGACAAGAGGTAGGCAAACCCATGAAGATAAGCAGAACCATCAGAGACAAGGCAGGCAAACTCATGAAGAGGGACAGAACCATCAGACACAGAGTAGGCAAAGCCATGAAGAAAGACAAAGTTGTCAGACAAGGGGCAGGCAAACCCATGAAGATAAGCAGAACCATCAGAGACAAGGCAGGCAAACCCATGAAGCACAGCAGACCTGTCAGCAACAACAAGGTAGTCATAGTCATAGGGAGCAAGAAAGGTACCCAGGATCCCAGCATCAACAATCCCATGGAACCCAGGACAACTGTGATAACAGAGAAAAATTTCACATGAATGACAATGACCAGAGCCATGGTTCACAAGGAAGATGCAGTGACCAGTCCTCCCATCCACCCCAGAGTGGTAGGGGGCCCCGAGGAAGAAATCATGGTGGAAACCAGACTGGTATTGGCCCCAACCCTCTCTATGACTATGTACAAGAACAAAAACATCACGGGCACTACTAGGCTGAAGTCTACCAGAGCTGAAGTCAAGGAGAAATCGACAAGTCAAGTTATCCTTACTTCCATTTAAGAAGCTAAAGTTGTGTCTTCCTCTTCTCCTCTGTTCTGTCTACTTACAAGGATGCTTTTAAGGATTACAATTCACTTTTAGAATTTTTAGCAGGAATTTTAAAGTTTTCTGGCTGGGTGAAAATCAGTGATAAATTGGGTGAAATAATCAGATCCCAATTTTGATTAAATTGGGGTTTTAAACAGTTCCTGGTTTACTGGCCCTTCAGTATAGTAGGATCACTGAAGGGTGAAAACATCTCCAAAAATTTAGAAACAAGAAAATGTCTCTGAAGATAAACTTTTAATGATAAGAAACCTGAACATTTGTGAGCATTGACTTCTGTGGACAAAAAAAAAATCAACAACAAGAAATACAAATCTCAGAATCTACATTAAAATGAAGTACAGCAAGAAATTTCTAGAAGAGGCAAGACCACAGATGACTGATGTTCACATTAGTTTCTGTGCTGAGTCTCCTACCCATCTCCAAAGAGACAGTACACAGAGGTCATAGTACTTGAGCTAACCAAGCTGTTTCTAGAACAAGGCTTTGACTAATTTCTTATCATAAGAAACAAGGGAAATGAATGTCATCTATTTTCAGAATTTAAGAAACAAAATGTATTACTTCATAACTCTTGAGATCTACACCCTTCTCATGATAATCCTTGGAACTGTATTAAAGTACCCAATAAATGATTGGTGAGCAATAATCTCCATGACTCTTTTCCTTTTTTATTGTGGAATCATTGAATTCTTCCCTTGTGTCCCATCTCCTAAGATTTCTTGAATCCTAAGACTTCTTTTGTTCTTTGAGTCCCTGCCCTCTCCCACAAATTAGAATCAATAAGAAAGTGAAAAAGGAAGTGACCTAAATATTTTTAATTTTTCCTTTGTCCCACATTTACCTCTACATTCAAATCGTAACTAGGTCTTACCAAGCTCTGTTCACCATTCTCTCCTTAGTATCTTTCTGTAAATAAATCCACATGCTGTGTTTCCAGGGATAAACAGGACTGAAGCAGAGTTGCTGAGTGAATTAATAAACCCAAGACATTCAAGAGGAAGAAAAGTATTATGATTCAGAAGGCTTCCAGCTTTGTGGTTTCTGGGTCTCCCCAAAACAAAATCTCTCTTTATTCACTAGCTCAACTCCCATCTGGGAGGGGATGGTAGAATGAGGCAGAAGTACCTATGGAGCTAATCTAGTCTAGGTGGAGTTTTACATGTCAAAAGGGCGGGTGAAAAGGAAAGAGGAAGCTGGGGGTTGCCTTTGTTTTGGGTAAAAACAGGGTGTTCCAACATCTTTCCACTTCTCTTTAAAGTTTTAATCTCCCTTGCCTTCAGCAGTTTCCCAAAGATTTTAAAACAAACTTCACATTCCTTAGCATGGCACATAGGACCTTCACCATGCAATTCAGATGACCTATCCATGCAGTTCTCATGAAAGGACCTTTCTAAAAGCATCCAGTGCTGGGGCCGGGAGGTGGCGCTGAAGGTAAGGTGCCTGCCTTGCCTGCCCTAGCCTCGGATGGACCGTGGTTCAATCCCCCGGTTTCCCATATTGGTCCCCCAAGCCAGGAGCAACTTCTGAGTGCATAGCCAGGAGTAACCCCTGAGCGTCATGGGGTGTGACCCCAACCCCCCCCCCCAAAAAAA
>PVKC010006893.1:16747-30451 GCA_004027635.1 Crocidura indochinensis | reverse complement strand
TTCTTAATATTGTTTTGAGGCTTGCTGTCAGACTGAGAATATATTTATCTTTAACTTAGTCAACTTTTCTATCCAAGTAGCTTTCATATTTCTCTGTTATTCTTAAAGGTGTTATTCAATATATTTGCTTTATAATGTTTAAATGATACATTATTTTATATTGTATGTATTATATATAATATACTATATATTATAAAAATAGCCATTATTTTGTTTGGGAATATATGCATATAATATATTACATTGTATCATATTATATAATATGATTACTATATATAATCATATTATATATGATATTATATACAAATATATATATTATAGTATATATAAAATATTATAGTATATAATATATTATATATTATAATATATATTATATTTATCTTATATTTTTTTGTTTTTTTCAGCCACTCTCAGTGACACGCAGGGTTTTCTCCTGTAATGCGCTCCTGGCTTAGGAGACCATATGGGATGCTGAGGAATCAAACGGGTTCAGTCCTAGGCTAATGCATGCAAGGCATTGTACCACCACTACAGCCCCATATATATGATATATGTATATATTATATTTTTATATTACTAGCCATTTTTGTTTTGAAAAGTCAATTATTGATTGATGAGATATTTCTAATGGAAAAAGTCATTTATGACATTTACGTTGTGACCTATTTCATTGCAAAATCCCGAGTTTCTCCCTATTATTTATCAGTTTATTTATTGTTGAAAGTTCATTGAATTTTATTTTAGTGTCAGTTGAAAAACTTTATAAATGTTTTGTGAATAATTTTTAATTTTGTGAAATGTTTTATTTCCTTTTTTAAAAAAATTGATTATGTGACTGCCTTTTGTCTGAAACACTTTAAGAGTATAAGTGTTGGGAGTCTTGTATTTTGAATGTATTCCAACAATAACATTTCAGTTTTATTTATTTTTATTTCTTAATATGTATTATATATCTTTTCCTATCTGACTTAAGGTTTTTATCTCTCCCATGTTCTTTCTTAAATGTTAATTAATATATTACTGTAGATTAGTTATCTCTATATTATTTGAAGTGAATTGATTATTTTAGTAGTTCTATATCATCCTATATATATTTATCTCACATTTAAAATATAATTGGCAGTCTTATTATTTCTAAAAAGTTGACCTAGAACTTGTAAATGAAGAAAATATACTAAGATAACTTATTTCTTTAAATACAAAATTTGATTTCATAATTTTAAACAATGCAATGTTAGGAAGAAAAAGGATACTTCTAATATATAGTGAAAAAAATGGGATATCTGAGTGTTAGGCAGATTACGTAACTAATGAATCCTTCACACAATCAACACCAATTTCAGGATCTGTGTTTTAGTCTTAAAACATAACAATGGAGCATATTTGTACTTTGGGAGAAACAAGTAGAAAGTTTATTAAAGTAAAAATGGGTGAAAAGAGACAATGGAATTTTGTGAACTCCGGTACCAATTTACTAAAATGGCACAATTCAAGAAAATATATCTGTAAAAAAATTGGTTGAAGTTTTTCTTTAAAGTCAATGAAACATGTTTTGGTTTTGTGTAAACCCACCACTATATTTATGAGTTAATCCTAATTTAGTGCTCTGAAGGTGACTTGTGGTACTGTGGTATGGTGTGGGCAAGGCAAATACCTAAACCACTGTACTAATTCTCTGGCCCTGATGAAGCATTTTAACTATATTTTCTGGGGATTAATCATGTTATTCACCATCATCCTGTATTAATTTTGTATATGTTATATCTTAACATAGGATGTTACAATTTATATACAAATATATTTGAAGAAAGTTTTTCATGTTGGTATATTTTGAAAGTTGTTACATTAAACTTTTTCGCATGATCTCATAAAACATCACAATCTTGTTAATTTTTGGTTTAATTTAAATATTTACTTTTCCTTTATTAGTTTATTATAGCAATAGATATATGAATAACTCTAATTTATTTATTTAAAAAAACTCTTTTCCTTAATTTCTGTGAAAGAACATTTCTTTTCATGGATGTTCCTCAATGTATCTCTGTTTGTGTGTTCATGTACATTTCTTTAAGTCATAGGCTTTTTTATAACTTAGTTTTAATTAGTGTTAGTAGCAGTAGAATTGAAGATAGAATTTATGTAAGTAAATTCTAACTATTAATGCACTTTATTTTAAGAAGTGTACTCTTTTATCATCTCATTCGCCATTAAAATAGTGCTCATATTTTTGTTAATTCAGTAGTAACTAAGATTAAAATAGAACCAAGCAATTGTCAACATGTAATAAAATCAGCTGCTATAATGTCAGATCAAAATGATTGATAACCTCTAAATTGGAACTTTACACCATGAGTAAACTCCTATGTTATTAGCCAATCAACAGCCAAGGTAACCCATCAAGACAGAAAAAGAAAGTTTTGTTAATTATGCAGCAACAGTGGAGCTATGCATCAGTGACCTTTTCAAAACTTTTTTTTTATCACTGGTTCATAAAGCATTTCAGCAAAGACATAAAAAAACAAACAACAAAAGGTCATTGTTTTAGACTATTTTTCATAAATGATTAGTGGAAACAAAAACTATCTTAGTTCTGCATTTTTGCAATGGTTTACAAATGGTATTCTTCAGTTAAAGTTCCTCATAAATTTTGTATTAAGAGTAAAACTAATTAAATATACAGAATAACAAGGGCTCCATTCTAAAGCCCCTTGGATAAGCCACTAGGATAACATAAACCTTTGATGGGTTTGCATGTTCAAAGAAAATTGCCCTCTCCTTTTCAATGCGAGGTCATAGATTTTCAGGAAAGAATGCTGTGCTTTCTCAGAGCACATTAACAAAATGCAGATAAGTTAGTTCATGAAAGTTTTTAGAAGCAAAAGAAAACTGTTCAATTACAGATGGATTATAAACCAGAGGCTTTATCTAATATACTTATAAACAAGCACCTTTTTAACATTTACCTTTTTAACATTCTTGATTCGGTAATGTTTTATGTGATGTATAACAGCTTACTTTCAGATACTGTCCTTGGCCCTGGCATAAAGAGAACACAAAATTTTAGGTCTGTTGCTACAGCTCTTGCCATTGGCATCCTATCATTGGAGACTTCTTTGAGGTCTAAGTTTTGGACTGTTCTGCTTGTGTTTTCCCCAATGAACTTTATTGGTTTGGGTCTAATGTCAAGGTTCTATTATAATAAGAATAAATGTCAGTGCTTGAGAAGAAATTTATAGAATTTGAGTTCATACAATACTGACTTCTATTTTTGCTAATCTTCTTGGAAATACATTGAAAAAGAAGAAGGCATTACCAGGTTGATAGAAAGACATCCAGAGGTTGAAACAGTGTGTACCAGTGAAGATGGAATTTAGCACAAAGGTATGATATTTGTACATCAAATTTGTAATCTCTCTGCCAGGGGTGATCCCAGAACATAGAACCAGGATTAAGTCCTCAACATGGCCAGCTGTGTTTCTCAAGCAAAACAAAGGTGGCATATGCCACATTGTTATATTCTTCATAAAGATTTAAAGTCAAGATTTCAGTGAAGACAAGAGAAACTTGCATGATCTGTGGTTTCTTGCTGAAAAAAGGAAGGGAGGAAAAAAGGCAGATCAAACTCCAACAGACTCCAAGTGGGAATCAAAGGAGGCCAGTCACTTTGAACTGTTGCATGAGTCCAGGTGGGAAACAGAATTGATAGGGGCCCTAGTAAAGAAAAGAAGATGGGTTAGTTAGCATATGATATGTGTGGTGCACAGGGGATAAATAAACATTTATAATAACTATAAGATTGAAGTCTTAAGTCTCAAGAAGAATTGAAAGAAACTAAAATGGTTTAGACACAGGGTGGTTTGGAATTGAAGAAAACATTAACTTAGTGTTGTATGTGTGACCTATGGAATATAGAAGCAGCATATATGCTCTTAGGAATCTGGAATCAGTGCTAAGAGCCTGCAGCCAATATAAATCAGTTAATCAAATTTTATGAGAGCCATTAGGAGGGAGATGAAGAATTGGTACCCAGGCAGATCCCAGGTTTTGCATTATCTAGAAAATGAGATGAGAGGAGCAAGAGAGGAGCCAATTTAAGCCTGAGCCTATTGTCCACCATTCTTTGTTTTTATTTTAATCAAAGTAGATTACAAATCTTTCACAGTAATATTTTAGGTACCTAATGATAGTGAATCAGGGACATTCCCATCACTAATATTGTCCTCTTTCTACCCCTGTTCCTAACATACATCCCATATCCCCCTCTTTTAACCCCCAGGCTGTCCACCATTCTTAGCATCCTCTGTCTCCCCATCATAGCCTAGATATATTATAAATGACTAGAGGGCACTATATACTCTCTTACAGCCTCAGAATCTAGGCTATAGCACATACTTTAAGAACTATATGAAGACCAATTGTTCTTCCATTTCTCTGAAACTATAAGAAAAGCAGTAATCTATAAATTTGGGTAGTCATATAGAAATGAAGACTTCTATAAGATCGGTAAAATGCTTTCAAAATTATTTCTGCACTTTAAAAATAGAAAAATAGATCTGTTCTTTGTATATAAAATAGCAATGATGTCAAGGTATGGTAAATTCTTGATGCTCAAAATAGTCTGGGCATTCTAGATGAGTTCTCGGTTCTTCAAAGTTCAATTCTTTTCATAGATACTGATCATTTTAAGATCTCAGCATAAAATGATGGGATTTGATTTCAAGCTTACATTTCTCACATTTTCTTCCTGTAGTCTTTTATCTGTGAATATATTGGACAGTGCAGCATTTTGTTCATTTAAAGTGCAAAGCATGTGGATTGGATACATGTCCAGATTGCAGTCGTAGCTGTTATGAAAGCCTCTGATATAGATCAAAGGTTTATTCTTTGGTGGTGAATCATTAAGATTTGTTCTCTTTGCAAGTGTGATGATGAGTATAAGCTTTTCTTCTCTAAACTCACTCCATCTGCCTGAGCTTTCCTGGACTACCCCACAGACTTTTACAGTGAGGCCTAGTCTCCTTTCCAGTCATGTCTTGTCTATTAGTTTTGATTTCTTTAAAGGGGAGCAGAAACACTTTTGAAATGTTTGGCCTGCTCTGAGCGAGACTCTTTTCAGGCCAACAGACTCAGCTGCTCTTTTGCATATGCTTTCCACACTTCCCGGCTCACCGCTATCTATCCTGTTGTGTAAAGGAGAGATTGTTCCTGTGCTGACAGTTAGATGCGGGGTTATGGCCTGCTCCCCAGCTCCATGTTATTATCATCAAGGTGACAAGAAGCAGGGGGTTGCGGGAACTGGTTAGCGCCAGCATCTGCCTGGCCTTATTATGCCTTCCAAGGTGAGTATGCCAGTGCTGAAGAATGTAATTAGATTGCTTCAACGGCAGTGGTGCCAAGGTCAAAATCTTGCTTTCCTGATCTTAAAAGGAACTTTAACGTGGAGAACTTTGTTTATGAATTTGACCTCCCCTCTTCTTACTCCAAAGTTTCTTTTAAATAAAGCTTCAACACAGGTGTTAATTCAATATAGATTTTTAGAGGTTTTTTTTTTTTTTTTTTACTATTTCACTCTCTTTAAAGCATGCTATGCTGTACCCTGAAGGCCTGCAGCCTACTTTTTTATATTTGACTCCTGTACCATTTGAGGACACCAAGTGTGAATGTAGAATACATTGGGAGATGCTTTGAGGTAAAGCAGCACAGATTATTAAAAATAACTTTAATTAGCCAATGTGAGATTCCTACCAGTTTAAAATCCTGAAAAAGACTACTTGCATCCTTCCATCTAAGAGTCCTTGGGTCACCTTAATTAGCTATTAACAGCTCAATTACTCCAACAATTTTCTTACTGAAAAAATTTTGAGTCAGTGGGAAACTCAAAATACTTAGTCAACCACACTTCTTTTTGTGACAGTGAGGACAACAAGATTATATTGCAATCAAATATAGTTTTAAGTGACGATACAATTTAAGCACCTTTTAATATATAATTAAGAAATCATGACTTTGGAAAGGAGTGATTAAACACTAGATAGATTATTTTCTTTACATGCAGTCAACCTGAATTTTATCTCTAGCACTCCATAAAATTCCCCAAACCTACCAGTGATCTCTATGAGCAGAAACAGGAGAAAGCCCTGGGCACTGTTGAATGTGGCTCCCCAAACGCATATATATATGTTAGTTTATTTATATGTTATATATAATTTATAATTTATATTGTATAGTTATATATGCATATGTTATATATATTCATATATATAAACATGATTGTCAAATATGCTGCAAACACATATCTCTGCCTGCCATTGTGAAGGTATGAAGGAATTTTTGTTCAGATTATATTAGTTGAATTATGGGAATTGAATTTTAATATATTACAAAGTCATGAAGGTGAATGACCAATACAGGGGCAGTATTAGAGTAAGTCCATTCTTATATTTGGCCATCTGAACATATAGGAAATGGGATCAATACAAAGTGGGAAAATGTGCCATGGATATTAAGTCTACAATGTATTTGCAAGCAATTGTTTAACAGTATTGCACTTTTAAAAGCAAAATGCAAAGAGAGTATTGAGATAAAAGTAGCAATAGAACATGAACGTATTGGGCAGGAGATAATCAGTTGGACATGGCTTTTGTCTTGCACATGGACAACCCAGGTTCAATCTTTCACACCCCAGATAATCCTCTTAGGCCCACTAGGAGTAATTAGCCAAAGAGAGCCCTAAAGTTGGCTGATTGTGATCCAAAAGCAAAACAAAAATCAAAAACAGAATTTAAAAATTCCACATTGATTTATATAATTAACCACTATTTGGTCTAATATTTACTTATGCTTACAAAACTGAACATGCATGTTTTAATGCATAACATAGTGACAATAATGCTAAAACTTATGACCCTTATAGACAAAATTATAGCACTTCACTCATCAAAATATTTCACTTCCAAAAACATTGTCTCCACATTAACCCTAGTCTCATTCTTTTTTCTCAAGTCCTCTCTGTCTACAGCTTGTTTGTTGGTTTTAGGATCAAGGTCAACAATATATTATCAGTGGTGATATCTGTGGTATTTTCTATGTCTATGCTGTGTGTAGCATGTATTCCTGATGTGTAATGAAATATTCACCAGCTTAGAGAAAGCTAGAAAAGTCCTGCTAGCCAATGACTCAGAGAAAGTGATTTATAGGAAAAAGAAAACTACAGATACTCCTTAACTCCCTAGTTGTGTGGCTCATAAACTTCAACATGACACTGTTTGTGTTGGCAGTGGGAGGGATCGAAAATAAGAAAACTCCCAACTCCATTAATTTGGGGCAACTATAACAGAGAGGGCCTGCAAAGATAGACTTTGTCAATTGGCTCTCTTTGTTCCATTCCCTTTCCACCATGGTCTCTCATTAATAAAATCTTACATGGTGTTCTCCCCGTAGTAATAAATGTAATGAAACAAATGGTTCTTTATGTAAAAATATATAAGCTACAAAAATAAAAGATAATTCTTCTTTAAATGCAAACCAGTAAGCAATACATCAAAACAAATATTTCATATGTGCAGTCATCGCTAACATTATTAACTTTTTTATTGTACTTTTTTTTCAGGATTTTTGGCTAAATTTATTTTGTTGTATGTGAGAACCTATTTGGAAATAAACTTATCTGGGACTTTGAAAATTATTTTTTGTCTTATTGATGTTCTTGCGATGACCCACATTGGAAGGTAATTCGGGTACTCGTGTATTCAAGGTCATTTCATGTGGTTGTGCATATTACTTGGTATTCAGACATGTGAACTATCCTTTGAAGTTATAGACTTGTCTTTTTCCTCTTAGATCTTAAGCTTCTTTTAAACTGGAGTGAATTTTCCAGGACAATTCTAATCACCACAGATTTTGTTCTAAACAGTGATTTTCCTCCTTCAATTTCTGAGACTCGGTCTTATAAAGGAGGAAGACTTGACAAATGTTTGATGTAAAGGGTAAAATGCATAGACTTTAGATCCTTATAGTCATTCTCAAGTATTTTCGAAAAAAAAAACACAGAAATGTAGGTAAATTATGACCTTTGAGGATTTTTCCAGTTTTAGCAAATAAGAAATCAATTACATGAGATATTTACTTTGACATTTATCAAATATGTCTTGGAATAATTAATGATTTATTTTAATATAATGAACATATTACATTTTTAGTATTTATATCCTCTTCAAGGAATAATAGGGAGAAACTCAAGTTTCTACAATTTTAGTTCATGTTGTATTTAAACAAGTCATAAAAATCTCATAAGAATATTATTATATGGAAGAATTTCATAGTAACCATCATTGTTTATTTTATATTTCTATTACTTTGATTTATTGAGGATAGTATCATCAAAATACCAAATGCAGTACAGATAGAATATTTTTCTGACTTAAGAGTGTAGTGTGTGTGAGTATGTGTGTGAGAGAGAAAGAGAGAGAGAATCAAAGAGACATAGACAAAGACAGAAACAGAGATAGCGAGAGCAAGAAAGAATGAAAGAGAAACTACCATAGTAAATATAGTGCATGCTGCTTTGGAACTTAGAAAAAATATTTACTGAGTTGAATGGGGTGAAATAATAGGACAGTGGGTAGGGTTCTTGTTTTGAAAAAGAAAAACCTGGGTTTGATCCCCACCGTCCTAGATGATCCCCAAGCACCTCCAATTCTTGAATGTAGAACAAAGAATAATCCCTGATCATTGCTATGTGTGGGCCACAACAAATTTAGATTATTTTACAAGTTGGGGAGTGGGGGCAGAGTTATAGCATAGTGGGTAGAGCATTTGCTTGGAACTTGGTCAAACCCAGTTTGATCTGTCATTCTATCTGATCTCAGGAGCCTGCCAGCAATGATTTCTGAATGCAGATTCAGGACTAACCCCTAATCACTGCCAGATGTGACCCAAAAACAAAACAAACAAACAAACAAAAACTATTTCACAAGTTAGGCCAGAGAGATCAAATAGTGTTTTAAGTGTTAACACTAAACATCACATATATCCTAAACCCAGTTTCAGAAATGAATACTGAGCACCACTGAATATACACTCAGTTGTCAAAAGTAACCCCCCAATATGTGTGCATATATATATATATGTATATATATCATAAATTGTTGAGAATAGACATATTTGACACATTCCAAATTTATTTTACAAAATTTTTTCTTTTAAAATTTTTATTTTGAAAACTTTTATGAAATTTAGGTTACAGAATTTTTTAGGGTTTTTTTTTTTTGGTTTTGGGGCCACACCCAGTGACGCTCAGGGGTTACTCCTGGCTATGCGTTCAGAAGTTGCTCCTGGCTTGGGGGACCATATGGGAATCGGGGGATCGAAACCACCGCCCGGCCCCGTTACAGAATTTTTATTTTCCCATTTTATCACTTTTTTACATGTGCTCTTACTGCTATTTATGTTTATTTTGAATTAATTTATACCAATATACATATACATTCAACTAAATAATAAATAGTCATTTAGGAAATGTTTGATGGTCTGTTCATATAAACAGAGCTGCCACAATGATCTGTGATGTAACTTTATGTGCAATATGTGATTATACAGGAAATTGTCTAAAGATTGAGAGGCATATATTTTATAGTTATGTTAGTAGTACCCTGCACAGGGTAAAACTATGTAGGGAAAAGTCCTTGTAGTCCCTGAAGTTTCATGTATTCTTACTTTGAGATTTCCTTGAAGCATGTAGGAAATATGGCCATTGAAAATTTGTTCTCATTGAAATCTTTTCAGTCAGCATTTCTGAATTATCACAATAAAGACTGACGTACTCCAATATCCACTACAGGCATCCATAAACATGAACTTTTTGGAGAAGCTTTATTATTAACATGACCATGAATATTCTCAGCAAAAAAAAGATGCAATATAGTCTTATGACAACAGAAGTATGTTTGTTTATTGACAAACTGATAATAAAATTGAGACATTGACAAACAATTTCTGTCTGAAGCAATAAAAATAAATCCAATGACACCAAAGTTAAATCCTCTTACATTACCTGATAATGGCTTCTAGCATTAGCTATTCAAAATGCCATCACCTCTCTACTTAAAGATCCCAACAAGCCAGATAATAATTTTCTCAGCATGTTTTTAGAGAGATACTGGACAATGGTATTACTGCAACACACACTCAAATAAAAATGCTCAGCATTACACAACTGTACATGAAAAAAAGGAAAGAAACATGCACCATCCAATTGAAACTGCATTAAAAATTTAGGTGAACAGAATTGGAATATAGCCAGATAAAAGGGTGAATTTAGTTTGCATAGAGACATAATGAAAAAGCTAACCGCTAACACCCAATACCAACCACAGTTATTGATCTAACTTTTTCACCGAGTACCCATGTTTTACATAGACTTATTATTGAATAGGTTGCATGTAACAAGTACTTTAATAATGGATATTTTGAAGGGTTAACCTTTTTTGGTTTGTTTGTTTTTGGGTCACACCCAGTGATGATGCTCAGGAGTTACTTCTGACTGTGGCTCAGGTTTGCTCTTGGCTTGGGTGACCATATGGGACTTCGGGGGATTGAACCACAGTTTGCCCTACTCTAGTGCAGGCCAGGCAGATGCCTTACCTCTTGTGCCACTGCTCTGAACCCAAGGATTTACCTGTTATGAAAACTTTATTAAAATGATTGTGATCTACAGAGTCTTTCATAGTTGAATTTCAGATAAACAATGAGTCAGGGCCCCTTCCATCACCAGTGTCAAACTCCTTCCACCAATATACCCAGGAGGCATCCTATACCATCACCCTTTGCCCTCTAGCCTGCAAATATAGCAGGCCTCTTTAAATTTAGATTGTTAAAGCTTAGGTCCCTTGATTCTATTATTATTGACTTTGGTTTGAATAAGGCTTCCCTTTTTATAGCAATTTTACCAATGATAGCTTTATACAAAAAAAAATTGCCTAAGGTTATGGACCTTAAATTTGTAGTCCTCTCTCTATTTCTACTAATGTTACTTTATTAGTTAGTGATTAGTTTGAAGTGGGATGACACCACTTTTATTATAAAGGTTATCACAAATGGCACACATTAAAGTAAAGCTTTAAAATTAAACATGCTTGCCATCTATATTTCCATTAGATTTTTTTCTTGTGATTTATGTCTCATGAATGAATACATGAATGTTGGATACATACAGTAAATGTTATTTTAATATAAATATAATTTATTATATATGATATTATGTGAATATATTTTCAAAGATCAATAAATAATCTGGAGTACTAGTGATTTTATAGACCCACATCTAATATTTTGAGCAATTCTTGACATTTTTTTATCTCCCTGACCAATCCTAGGAAGCATATGATCTCTGATAATGAATGCCTTGCTTATTTATCAAAGCTGTAATTTTATAATGAGACAATAACTCAAAGTCTAATTCATTTAAGTCTTTCAAGATAGAAAATAAAAGCTCAGGAATTATGTGATAAACTTTGGTTTACATAGTAGCAAATTTAAAGCTGGCCTCTCATTATTTGAAAATGTTCTATTTTGCTTAGGAGCAAGATCTACATTGATTAACTATATACTAAGAAACTACCCTGGAATAAAACTCTAAAGAACAGAAAAATCTGGTCCTGTGTGATTACCAATAGGGAGAGACTGTGCATGTTGCCTTTGCCTGTTTCTCTACGGTTCCTCTCCTGAACCTTCCTGAGTGGGCCGAGAAGGGCCCAGCAAAATCGCTCTCCTAGAGTTGCCCAGTTTGAAAAGTCAAGGAGGATTGAGTCCATGAGTGAAAAACAGCATTCAGGGGTAACTCACAGAAAGGCAGATCCCTTTGTCTATGAAGTTAAGCGAGAGGAATCTGACTCTGTTGTGTGATTATCAATTAGGAGAGACTGTGCATGTTGCCTGTGCATGTTTCTCTACTGTTCTTCTGAACCTCTCCTGAGTGAGCTGAGAAGGGTACAGCAAAATTGCTCTGCTTCAATTCGCAGCCATGTGCTCTTTCTAATGAATGAACCCCACCATAATGCGCAGAAAAAAATCACACTACAAGTGTGACAATGGGGAAACCTTGCAGGCAAACAACGGGCACAGAGAATGAAAATGACAGTTCTGATGACCCAAAAAATACCAACCATCTGATTAACCTCTCAGATAAGAGTTTAGAATAGATATATGGAGATGGAAATCAAAGAAAATATAGCTCTAGATGAACAGAACATAAAGACAGAAATCAGAAAACTAAAAACAGAAATAACAGATCTGAAAAAAATGAGAGCTAAACTAAAAGACTCAATGGAAAGCCTCTCCAGAAGGGTAACAGCAACTGATGTGAGAATCAGTGAATTGGAAAGCAAATGCAGAACAACTCTATACAGCAGAAGAGATTGAAAAAAAATAAAAACACGTTAAGGCAAAAGATCAGACAATGGAAAAAGTACTCAAAGAATATGAACAGATAAAAATAGAAGTCTTTGATAATCTCAACAGAAACAGCATAAGAGTCATTGGAGTCCCAGAGGCCCAGGAAAGGGATCCACAGGAAGAATCAACAGTAAAAGAAACCATCACAGCGAAACTCCCAAAGCTAAAGACTACATGCAATCAAATCCAGCATGCCTGAAGAGTATCAGCTAAAAGAGACCTGAAGAAAACACCCTAAGACACATCTTAGTCACAATGACAGATCCTACAGATAGAGATAGAATACTGAAAGCATCAAGTACAAAAACGGAAATTACATTCAAAGATGCATCCATAGATTTACAGCAGACATGTCACAAGAACACCTCAAGGCCAGAAGACAGTGGTGGGATATTGTGACAAGACTGAATTATGACAAAGATATTGTGACAAGCCTTCACCTAGAATACTGCACCCAGCCTGAATCACATTCAGGTTTTAAGGAAGGATACATAGTTTCAAGGATAAGCAACAGCTCAGAAATTTTACAAATGCAAAACCAGCCTTAAAGGAAAAACTGAAAAATCTACTTTAAGACAAGACAGACTAACAGACACACCAAACTTATACAAAAAGGTGACATTAAATTCCATGACAATTATCTCTCTCAAAGTCAATGGACTAAATGCACCAGTTTAGAGACACAGAGTGGCCAAATGGATCAAACAGATGAATTCAACATTCTGCTGCTTACAGAAGCACACATGAATATTAAGAATAAACATACACTCAAAATCAAAGGATGGATGAAAATCATTCAAGCAAACACACCTTAAAAAAGCTGGGGTGGCCATATTAATATCAGACAACACACACTTTAGTCTCAGAAAAGTTTTAAGGGACAAAGACGGAATTTTGTGCTAATTAAGGGACACGTGTAACAGGAAGAAATCACACTACTAAACATATATGCTCCCAATGAGAGATCAGCAAATTATCTAATACAATTATTGACAAATTTGAAAGAGGACATCAATAATATCACAATAATTGTGGGAGACCTCAACACTCGATAGCCCAATCAACACTTGATAGATCAACCAAACCGAAATCCAACAAAAATATACTAACCCTGAAAAAAGAAATGGAAGAAAGAGGTCTTATATATTATATAAATATATTATATATAATATATATTATATTATATTATATTATATTATATTATATTATATTATATTATATTATATTATATTATATTATATTATATTATATTAT
>PVKC010006893.1:0-16647 GCA_004027635.1 Crocidura indochinensis | reverse complement strand
TACATGATATATGTAATATAAATATAATATTTATATTATATAGGACAGATCATCCTCTGAAACCTTCTCCATTCTACATGAATCATTTTCCAGGATAGACCACATGCTGTCACATAAATGATACCTCCATAAAATCAAGAGGATAGAAATTTTGCAGGCTACCTTCACATACCACAGGTTCTGAAATTGGATGTGAACTACAAAGGGACACAGAAGAAAAAAATTTTTTCTTTTTTTTTTTTTTGTTTTTGTTTTTGGGTCACACCCGGCAGTGCTCAGGGGTTACTCCTGGCTCCATGCTCAGAAATTGCTCCTGGCAGGCACGGGGGACCATATGGGGCACCGGGATTCAAACTGATGACCTTTTGCATGAAAGCCTTACCTCCATGCTATCTCCTGGACCCCAGAAGAAAAATTTTAACAGCTGGGAATTAAACAGCCTGTTACTGAATAATCAGTGGGCCTGGGATTAAATCAAAGAGGAAATCATAACTTTCCTGGAAATAAATGACAATGATGACACAAACTATCAGAATCTATGGAACACAGCAAAAGTAGTACTGAGAGGAAAATATATAGCTTTGCAAGTACACATCAGGAAGGAAGAAGGAGCATACCTCAATAGCCTAATGACGCAGCTCATATAATTAGAAATGTCAGCAAAAGGAAACAAAAATAGGGAGACAGAAGGAAATAACAAAGCTTAGATCAGAAATCAATGAAGTGGAATTCCAAAAAGCAATCTGAAAGATCAATGAAAGCAGAATTTGGTTCTTTGAAAAAATAAACAAGATTGACAGATCATTGGCAAACCTCACAAAGAAAAAGAGAGAAACTTGATAACCCGCATTGGGAATGAAAAGGGAGAGATTAGTACAGATATTGCAGTGATTCAAAGAGTAATCAGATACTATATTGAGAAACTTTATGCTAGCAAATATGAGAATCTGGAAGAAATGGATGAATTCTTGAACTCCTATAACCTTCCACGGCTGAATAAGGAAGATGTAGCATATCTAAACACCCAAAAAAAATTGAGGAAATTAAAATGATAATCAAATATCTGACACAAAACAAAAGTGCAGGCCCACATGGATTCACTAATGAAATCTCTCAAATCTTTAAGAGGAAATACTACCAATCCTGCCAGGTTCTTTCATGAAATTGGAAAAAAAAAAAGGGAACACTTCCAAATAGCTTTTATGAAGCCAATATCACCTTGATACCAAAACAAGACAGAGACGCTGCCAAAAAAAGAAAACACAACCAATATCCTTATAAACACAGATGCAAATATCCTCAACAAAATTCTGGCAAATAGGATCCAATGCCTTATCAAGATCATTCACTACGATCCAGTAGGTTTCATCCCAGGAATGAAAGAATGCATTAACAACCATAAATCTATCAACATAATGCACAGCATTAACAAAAAGAAAAATAAAAACCACATGGTTATAGCACTAAATGCAGAGAAAGCATTTGATAAGTTCCAACACCCATTTATGATAAAAACTTTAAGCAAGATGGGAATGAAAGGAACCTTTCTCAATATACTTAAGGCCATCTACCATAAGCAAAATGCAAATGTTATCCTCAATAGAGAAAAACTAAAAGCCTTTCCTCTAAATTCTAGCATAAGACAGGGCTGTCTTCTCACACCACTGCAATTCAACATACACTGGAAGTACTTGCTGCAGCTATTAGGCAAGAAAAAGATATCAAGGGAATCCAGATAGGAAAGGAAGAATTCAAACTCTCACTGTTTATAGATGATATGATATTAACTTAGAAGCCCCTAAAGACTCTACATGAAATATTCTATAAACAATAGCTTCATATATGTGGCCCAGGAGATAGCATGGAGGTAAGGCGTTTGCCTTTCATGCGAAAGGTCATCAGTTTGAATCCCGGTGCCCCATATGGTCCCCCGTGCCTGCCAGGAGCAATTTCTGAGCATGGAGCCAGGAGTAACCCCTGAGCACTGCCTGGTGTGAACCAAAAACAAAAAAAAATATAGCTTCATATAACAAGGTGGCAGGCTACAAAATTAACATACAAATATTAATGGTCTTTTTATAATATATTTATTTAAGCATCTTGATTACAAATATGATTGTGATTAGGTTTAAGTCATGTAAAGAACATCCTCCTTCACCAGTGTAACATTCCCACAACCAATGTCCCAAATTTCCCTCCATCCCACCCCACTCCCACCTATACTCTAGAGAGTCTTTCCAGTTCTCTGATTCATTCACATTGTTATGATAGTTCTCAGTGAAGTTATTTCTCTAACTGAACTCACCACTCTCTGTAGTGAGCTTAATGTCGTGAGCTGGACCTTCTAGCCCTCCCCCCTTTGTCTCTAAGGATTGTTGCAAAAATGACTTTTATTTTTCTTAAAACCCATAGATTAGGGAGATATTCTGCATCTCTATCTCTCCCTCTGACTTATTTCACTCAGCATGATAGATTCCATGTGCATCCACTTATAGGAAAATTTCATGATTTCATCTCTCCTGACAGCTGCATAATATCCCATTGTGTATATCTACAGAGGATCTTTAGCCATTCGTCTGTTGAAAAGCATCTTGGTTGTTTCCAGAGCCTGGCTATTGTGAATAGTGCTGCAATAAATATAGGTGTGACAAAGGGGTTTTTGTATTGAAATTTTGTGTTCCTAGGGTAGATCCCTAGGAGTGGAATAGCTGGATTGAATGGGAACTCAATTTCCAGTTTTTGGAGGAATCTCCGTATCGTATCGCTTTTCATAGAGGTTGGACTAGAGAGCATTGCCACCAGCAATGGATAAGAGTTCCTTTCTCTCCACATCCCCCCAGCACTGATTGTTCTCATTCTTTGCTATGTGTGCCAATCTCTGTGATGGGAGATGGTATCTCATCATTGTTTTGATTTGCATCTCCCTGATGATTAGTGATGAGGAGCATTTTTTTCATGTCCCTTTTGGCCATTTGTATTTCTTTTTTTTCAAAGCAGCTGTTCATTCCTTCTCCCCATTTTTTGATGAAATTAAATGTTTTACTTGTTGTAAAGTTCTGCCAATGCTGTGTATATTGTGGATATTAGCCCCTTATCTGATGGGTGTTGGGTGAATAGTTTCTCCCACTGGGTGGGTGGCTCTTGTATCCTGGGCACTATTTCTTTTGAGGTGCAGAAGCTTCTCAGCTTAATGATTTCCCATCTGTTGATCTCTGCTGCCACTTGTTTGGAAAGTGCAGTTTCCTACTTGAAGATGCCTTTAGTCTCAATGTTATGGAGTGTTTTATCGATGTGTTGTTCTATATACCTTATGGTATCAGGTCTAATATCAAGGTCTTTAACCCATTTGGATTTTACCTTTGTACAAGATGTTAACTGGGGGTCTATGTTTGCTTTTTTGCAAGTGGCTAACCAGTTCTGTCAGCACCACTTATGGAGAGATTTTCCCTGCTCCACTTAGGATTTCTTGCTCCTTTATCAAAAATTAGGTAATTGTATGTCTGGGGACAATGTCTGAGAACTCAAGACTATTCCACTGAGCTGAGGGTCTGTCTTTATTCCAATACCATGCTGTTTAGATAACTATTGCTTTGTAGTACAGTTTAAAGTTGGGGAAAGTAATGCCTCCCCTTTCCTTTTCCCTAGGAGCGCTTTAGCTATTCGAGGGTGTCTATTGTTCCAGATGAACTTCATAAGTGTTTGATCCACTTCTTTGAAGAATGTCATGGGTATTAAGGGGATCGCATTAAATATGTATAATGCTTTGGGGAGTATTGCCATTTTAATGATATTAATCCTGCCAATCCATGAGCAGGGTATGTGTTTCCATTTCCATGTGTCCTCTATTATTTCTTGGAGCAGGGCTTTATAGTTTTCTTTGTATAGGTCCTTCACGTCTTTGGTCAAGTTGACTCCAAGACATTTGAGTTTGTGTGGCACACTTGTGAATGGGATTGCCTTCTTGACTTCCTTCTCTTCCCTATCACTATTGGTGTATAAAAATGCCATTGATTTCTGTGTGTTAATTTTGTAGCCTGCCACCTTGCTATATGAGTCTATTGTTTCTAAAAGCTTTTTGGTAGAGTCTTTATGGTTTTCTATGTAGAGTATCATGTCATATGCAAACAATGAGAGCTTGACTTCTTCCTGTCCTATCTGGATTCCCTTGATATATTATTCTTGCCTGATTGCTATATGAAGAGGAGTGGTGAGAGCGGATAGCCTTGTCTTGTACCAGAATTTAGAGGGAAGGCTTTTAGTTTTTCTCGATTGAGGATAATATTTGCCATTGCCTTGTGGTAGATGGATTCAACTAGACTGAGAAAGGTTCCTTCCATTCCCATCTTGCTGAGAGTTTTGATCAAGAATGGGTGTTGGACCTTATCAAATGCTTTCTCTGTGTGCATTTGTATAATCATGTGATTTTTTTCTTCTTGTTGATGTTGTGTATGATGTTGATAGATTTACGGATGTTAAACCATCCTTGCATTCCTAGGATGAAACCTACTTGGTCGTGGTGTATGATCTTCTTGATGATGCATTGGATCCTATTGCCAGGTTTTTGTTGAAGATCTTTGCATCAGCATTAATCAAGGATATTGGTCTGTAATTTTCTTTTTTGACAGTATCTCTGTCCGGTTTTGGTATCAAGGTGACATTGGCTTCATAAAAGTTCTTTGGGAGTGTTCTCATTTTTTCAATTTCATGAAAGAACCTGGCTAGGATTGGTAGTAGCTCCTCTGGAAAGATTTGAAAAAATTCATTAGGAAATTCATCTGGGCCTGGGTTTTTCTTTTGGGGGCAGATGTTTGATTACAGTTTCAATTTCCTCAGTAGTGGTCGGGGTGATTAGATATGCTACATCCTCCTTACTTAAATGTGGAAGGTTATAAGTGTCCAATAATTTTTCCATTTTTTCTAGGTTCTCATGTTTAGTAACATAAAGTTTCTCAAAGTAGACTCTGATTACCCTTTGGATCTCTGCAATATCTGTCGTGATCTCCCTCTATTCATTTCTAATATGGGTTATCAGATTTCTCTCCCTCATTCTTTGTGAGTTTTGCCAATGGTCTATCAATCTTGTTTATTTTTTTTTCATAGAACCAACATCTGCTTTCGTTGATATTTCGGATTGATTTTTGGGTTTCCACTTCATTGTGTTCTGCTTTCAGCTTTGTTATTTCTTCTGTCTCCCTATTTTTGGTTCCTTTTGTTGGTCATTTTCTAATTTTTTGAGCTGTGTCATTAAGTTATTCAGGTATGTCCCTTCTTCCTTCCTGATGTGTGCTTGTAGAGCTATAAATTTTCCTCTCAGGGCCGCTTTTACTGTGTTCCATAGATTCTGGCAGTTTGTATCTTCATTATCATTTGTTTCCAGGAAAGTTTTGATTTCCTTTTTGATTTCATCTCCGACCCACTGGTTGTTCAGTAGCAGGGTTTTTAATTTCCAATTGTTAAAGTTTTTCTTCTTTGTAGCTTTGTAGTTCACATCTAATTTCAGAGCCTTGTGATCCTCAAAGGTAGCCTGCAAGATTTCTATCCTCTTGATTTTATGGAGGTATGTTTTATGTGTCAGCATGTAGTCTATCCAGGAGAATGACCCATGTACATTGGAGAAGAATGTGCATCCAAGGTTTTTGGGATGGAATGTCCTATATATATCTACTAGTCCTCTTTCTTCCATTACTCTTTTTAGGACTAGTATGTTTTTGTTGGGTTTCATTCTGGTTGTCCTATCAAGTGTTGATAAAGCCATGTTGAAGTCTCCCACAATTATTGTGTTATTATTGATTTCTTTTTTCAGATTTGTCAGTAACTGTATTAAATAATTTGCTAGTCTCTCATTAGGTGCACTTATTTTTAATAGTTTGATTTCTTCCTGTTGCACATATCCCTTGATTAGAACATAGTGTCCATCTTTGTCCCTTACCACTTTTCTGAGTATAACGTTGGTGTCATCAGAAATTAATATGGCCACCACAGCTTTTTTCAGGGTGTTGTTTACTTGGATGATTTTTCTCCAGCCTTTGATTTTGAGTCTATGTTTGTTCTGCCTATTCAGATGTGTTTCTTGTAGGCAGCAGAAGGTTGGATTCATGTTTTTGACCCATTTTGCCTCTCTGGGTCTTTTAACTGGTGAATTTAGTCCAGTGACATTGAGGGAGATGATTGTCATAGGATTTAATGTCATCTTTGTAGATAAGTTTGCTGTGCTTGTTGATCTGTCTTGTCTTAGAGTAGACCTGTCAGTTTTTCCTTTAAGGCTGGTTTATCATCTGTGAAGTTTCTGAGCTGTTGTTTATCCATGAAGCTATGTATTTGCCCTTCAAACCTGAACATGAGTTGGGCTGAGTTCAGTATTCTCAGTGAGGCATTCATTTCATTTAGTCTTGTCACAATATCCCACTATTGTCTTCTGGCCTTGAGAGTTTCTTGTGACATGTCTGCGATGAGTCTTAGGAATGCTCCTTTGAATATAATTTCCCTTCTTGATCTTTCTGCATTCAGTATTTTATCTCTATCTGTTGGATTTGTCATTATAACGAGGATGTGTCTTGGAGTGTTTTTCTTTGGGTCTCTTTTAGCTGGTACTCTTTGGACATACTGGATTTTATTGCATGTAGTCTTTACCTCTGAGAGTTGTCTCTCTTTGATGATGTTTTTGACAGTTGATTCTTCCTGGAGATCTCCTACCTGGGTCTCTGGGACTCCAATGATTCTTATGTTGTTTCTGTTGAGTTTATCAAAGATTTCTATTTTCATCTGTTCACATTCCTTGAGTACTTTATCCATTGCCTGATTGTTACTCCTAAGGTTCTCTTCCAATTTCTTCTGCTGTGTTGAGTTTTTCTGCTTCTCATCTTCCAGTACTCCGATCCTCTCCTCAGCTGCTGTTACCCTGCTGTCGAGGGCATCCACTGAGGTTTTCAGTTAAGCTACCATGTTTTTCAGGTCTGCTATTTCAGTTTGGAGTTTTCTGAGTTCTGTCTTTGTGTTCTGTTCAGGCCGATCTATGCTTTCTTTGAGTTCTACAAACATCTTCCATATTGCTATTTTAAGTTCTTTATCAGACAGGTTAATCAGGAGGTTGGAATTTTTATTAAGTTATCGAGCTTTTGTCGTCATTCTCTGTGCATGGTGCTTGCCTGTGAGGTTTCCCCATTGTCATGCTTATAGTGTGATTTTTTTTCTGTGTATTGTGGTGGGATCATTGATTAGAAAGAGTGTGTGGTCGTGAAGCTAAGCGAGTGGTCACACTCTTCTGTGGCCTCTTGATGACAGTATTTTTTGGGGGGAGGGTGCAATTCCTAGGCCTCTGAGGAGAGCTTCCAGCATTCAGGAAAGACAGACCAGCAAAGCAAAGATTTCCCTGCTAGACCTCAGGGTCATCCAAGGCTTAGCAGGAGGGTAGAGTCAGTCAAGAACTCTCTGTAGCAGGGAGGATCACAAGCAGGAATTCTGATGAAAAACAGTCTCAGACAGCTGGAAACACTATGGCCCAATATGGCTTCTGCTCCCTTCTGACACCCAGCAGAAACCAGCAGGAATCAGTGTGTGTACATCCGACCCACCTCTGAAACAGGCAGGCTCACCAGCAGAGACGCTGATGAAATCCAGTCTCAGGCAGCTGGGAACTGCATGACCCAAGATGGGTTCTACACCCTTCTGACTCCTGGCAGAAACTAGCTGGAATCAGTGAATGGCCCTTTTTATACACCAATAATTTTAGGGAAGAAATGGACATTCAGAAAATAATTTCATTCACATTAGTGCCACACAAACTCAAATATCTTGGAGTCAACTTGACTGAAGACATGAAGGACCTATACAAACAAAACTATAAAACTTTACTTCAAAAAAAAAAAAAAGAGAGGACACATGGAAATGAAAACACATACCCTGCTCATGAATTGGCAGGATTGACATCATTAAAATGGCAATGCTCCCCAAGGCATTGTACATTTTTAATATGATTCCTCTGTAGTTTATATATACCTATGACATTCTTCAAAGAAATGGATAAAACACTTCTGAAATTCATCTGGAACAATAAGCACCCTTGAATAGCTAAAGTACACCTTAAGAAGAGAAATATGGGAGGCATTACTTTCCCCAACTTTAAACTGTATCACAAAGCAATGGTTATCAAAATAGTATGGTATTGGAATAAAGAGAGATCCTCAGATTAGTGGAATATGCTTGAGTACTCAGAAAATGTTCCCCAGACATGCAATCACCTAATTTTTGATAAAGGAGAAAGAAATCCTAAATTTTGCATGGATAGCCTCTTCAACAAGTAGTGTTGGCACAATTGGTTAGCCACTTGCAAAATAGCATACTTAGACACCCAGCTAACATCATGTATGAAGATAAAATCCAAATGGATTAAAGACCTTGATATCATATATGAAAGCATAATATATAGAGCAACATGTAGGTAAAATACTCCATAACATTGAGACTAAAGGCATTTTCAGGAAGAAAACTGCACTCTCCAAACAGGTGGAAGCAGAAACAGATGGAAATATATTATCCTGAGAAGCTTTGCACCTCAAAAGAAATAGTGACCAGGATACAAGAGCCACCCACCTAATGGGAAAAACTATTCACCCAATACCCATCATATAAAGGGCTAATATTCAAAATATACAAGGCACTGACAGAACTTTATCAAAAAGAACACCTAACCTCATAAAAAATGGGGAGAAGAAATGAATGAACACTTTGATAATGAAGAAATACAAATTGCCAAAAGACATATGAAAAATGCTCCACATCACTAATAATCAGGGAGATGCAAATCAAAACAACTATGAAGTACCATCTCATGCTACAGAGTTTGGTGCACATCACACAGAATGAAAACAAGCACTTCTGGTGGGGATATTGAGAGAAAGGAACTCTTTTTCACTGCTGGTGGGAATGCCATCTAGTCCAACCTTTATGGAAAGTTATATGGAGACTCCTCCAAAACCTGGAAATTGAGCTCCCATATGATCCAGCTATACCACTCCTATAGATATACCCTAGGAACACAAAAATGCATTACAAAAATCCCTTCCTTGCACCTATATACATTGCCATGCTATTTACAATAGCCAGACTCTGGAAACAACCAAGATTTTCTTCTTCAGATGAATGGCTAAAGAAACAGTGGTACATTTAGACAATGGAATATTATGCAGCTGTCAGAAGAAATAAAGTCATGAAATTTTCCTATACATGGGTGTAAATGGAATCTATTATGATTAGTGAAATAAGTCATAAGGAGAGAGATAGACACAGAATACTTTCACTCATATATGGGTTTTAAGAAAAATAAAAGACATTTTTGCAATAATCCTCAGAGACAAAGGGAGGAGGACTAGAGGGTCCAGCTCATGACATGAAGCTCACCACAAAGAGTGGTGAGTGCAGTTAGAGAAATAATTTCACTAAGAACTATCATAACAATGTGAATGAATGAGGGAACTGGAAAAGCCTGTCTAGGTGAGGTTGGGATAAGGAGGAAGAGATTTGGAATATTGGTGGTGAGAATGTTGCACTGGTGAAGGGGGTTGTTCTTTACATTACTGAAACCTATCTATAATCATATTTGTAATCAAGGTGTTTAAATAAATACATTAATTAAAAACTCTAAAGAAGAAGGTTCTGAACACATGGTTCATTCCAGTCATTTAACAGTAAGAGTCATATTAGCTAGTTGCTGAATTCACTCATTTGAGTACAGATATTTTTAGAGGAAAATGCCTTCATCTTTTCTTTCCTCAATTAAGTTTTCCCACAAAGATAATATTTATAGATTCATAAATGTCATTCTTTCTCAAAGACAAAACACTAAGAATATTAAAGAAATATTAAATCTGATTTCTTGTAAAAATATGCATTATTGGGCTAGGGTCTGAGAGACAAGTATTTATGAACCAGTCAAGTAGTTCATAGGCATTGCAATTTTGTGTGATTAATTAATAAAACATTTATGCAAGCATTTTGTACTTAAAAGGTTTATTATTATTGTCTCAAATTTATGGACAGTCACAACAGCTCAGAAAACTGCCCATTTTTTATTCACAAAATTCACCCTCCCCAAGATTAGATTTGCAAGCAACTGGTAAAATAGAGATCCAGCAGACATTGGGGTCTAGTTACTTAACCAGTAAGTTTCAACTGGGATAATTTCTTGTGGTAATTATAATCCATCTATGAGAAGACAGAAGGCCACCTACTTCACTAGAAATAAATGTTAGATCATTTGAGTTTCTTTGGGTTTCTTATCAATGTATTATCATTCCAGTAGTCAGCCATGGTCAAATAAATTACAGAATGTTGTAAAACAGTCAACATGAGTGAATTTAGAAGATGATTCACATCCATTTTTCAACATCAATCAATTTGAATCTTTATTCACACAATTCTACTTGGTACTCTGTATGTTTTTAATTTTATTGTCCCATTAAAATTATGAAAGTACATGAAAGGACTTCAATGTCTGTGGATATACACACATGAGAAAATTAGTTGTAGCATAAGGAACATAATTTTGTTAGTTTCCCTCTTGTAAAAGGAAAAGTTGAGAAATTATAGCTTCATTTCATGTGCTTTTCCAAAGAGCATTTTTCATAAATTTTGGTTTTAATGAAATCTGTGGTGGGGGATAGTGGAAAATATAAAAAAAAGTTTGTGGCAGTTTTATTTAGTAGTTGAGTTATTATAATTCTTTGTTTGTTTTTGGGCCACACCCGGCGGTGCTCAGGGGTTACTCCTGGCTGTCTGCTCAGAAATAGCTCCTGGCAGGCATGGGGGACCATATGGGACACTGGGATTTGAACCAACCACCTTTGGTCCTGGATCGGCTGCTTGCAAGGCAAACGCCGCTGTGCTATCTCTCCAGGCCAGAGTTATTATAATTTCGTTGGCATATATTCTAAGGTTATATACCAAAAGGTTTAGTTGAAAGCAGGGACCTTTACAGATTGAGACAGTATGGAAAATAATAGTGAAAATGGTGATCCTGAAAAAATGTAATTATTAAAAAAGGATAAGATTACTAAACAGAATCCTAAATAACACAGGCTTTTTAGCACAAACATTTTAAAGGCAGCCATATAGCTCATTGTTTCTCTATTCATTAAATCTAATCGGGTCAAGGCACAATTTCTGTTCTGTGAAAGACAGACTCCTAGCTTTCCTAGCAGCCTGCCCTGGAACAGATGGTGAGGAAGGAAAATTAGAATTCATTTTCTAAAGAAACAGTTTTATTAGGGGAAAATTCTAACTTCCTTATGACAATCTATAACTTATAAAGAAATTTAAAGGTCTTTAGGTACACTGGTTCTCTGTATTCCTTTACATAATTATACAACCAGGGACAAGTTTTCCTTTGTTAATACCCACTCTTCGTTACATCCCCTAATTTAATTCCCTCATTAAATTATCAGATCTTCTATGTTAAATTCATTCTCCTTTCAATGTGAGCTTTTGTCTTTTTTCAACTGCATGCTTCTAAATCACAGAATTACACTGAGGTATCTTTAAAGAGATTTATTTTCTTCATGAAAAATACTAATAAATATACAGATAGAATTAAGGGGCAGGTTTGAATCTGCAGCATATGAATAAACCCTATTTTTCTCCATGTCTGCTTCATATAGATCATGAGTAAAATTAAGTTAATTATTTGGGGAATTTCTATGTCTTTCTACTGAAAAACTAGGGAGCTTCTCTCATTAGAATATGCCCCATATGGTCCCCTGTGCCTGCCAGGAGCAATTTCTGAGCATGGAGCCAGGAGTAACCCCTGAGCACTGCCAGGTGTGACCCAAAAACCACACACAAAAAAAGAATATGTTCATTTAACATATGTATCAAAACTACAGAAAAAGATTGGGGGTCCCATCCTATATCACCTTTTGTAGGATTTTCTCTTCAAGGAACAATGTAATGCAAAAAATTTGCATCATGCAATGTTTCAAAGGTGAACTCTGATGAGGGGCAATATAGTAATTCAATTAAAATGTTTGAATAAAATATTGGAAAATATAAGAATGGAGCTTTTGATCACAACATAGCAAAGTGAAAGCAATAATACAGCAATTTGATCAAAGCTGGTATTGGAATAAAGACAGACTCTCAGATCAGTGGAATAGGCTTGAGTTCTCAGACATTCTCCCCGAGACATACAATTACCTAATTTTTGATAAAGGAGCAAGAAATCCTAAGTGGAGCAGTGAAAACCTCTTCAACAAGTGGTGCTGGCAGAACTGGTTAGTCACTTGCAAAAAAGCGAACATAGACCTCCAGTTAACATCATGTACGAAGGTAAAATCCAAATGGATTAAAGACCTTGATATCAGACCTGATACCATAAGGTATAGATAAGAACACATCTGTAAAACACTCCATGACATTGAGACTAAAGGCATCTTCAAGTAGGAAACTGCACTTTCCAAACAAGTGGCAGCAGAGATCAACAGATGGGAATATATTAAGCTGAGAAGCTTCTGCACCTCAAAAAAATAGTGCCCAGGATACAAGAGCCACCCACCAAGTGGGAGAAACTATTCACCCAATACCCATAAGATAAGGGACTAATATCCAAAATATACAGGGCACTGACAGAACTTTACAAGAAAAATACATCTAACCCCATCAAAAAATGGGGAGAAGAAATGAACAGACACTTGGATAAAAAAAGAAATACAAATGACCAAAATGCACAGGAAAAAATGCTCCTCGTCACTAATCATCAGGGAGATGCAAATCAAAACAATGATGAGATACCACCTCACACTACAGAGATAGGTGCACATCACAAAGAATGAGAATAATCAGTGCTGGCGGGAATGTGGAGAGAAAGGAACTCTTATCCACTGCTGGTGGGAATGCTCTCTAGTCCAACCTCTATGGAAAGCAATATGAAGATTCCTCCAAAATCTGGAAATTGAGCTCCCATTCAACCCAGCTATTTCACTCCTAGGGATCTACCCTAGGAACACAAAAATTCAATACAAAAACCCCTTCCTCACACCTATATTTATTGCAGCACTATCCACAATAGCCAGGCTCTGGAAACAACCAAGATGCCCTTCAACAGACGAATGGCTAAAGAAACTGTGGTACATATACACAATGGAATATTATGCAGCTGTCAGGAGAGATGAAGTCATGAAGTTTTCCTACACATGAATGTACGTGGAATCTACATGCTGAGTGAAATAAGTTAGAGGGAGAAAGAGAGAGACATAGAATAGTTTCACTCATCTATGGTTTTTAAAGAAAATAAAAATCATTTTTGCAACAATCATCAGAGACAATGAGAGGAGGGCTGGAACTTCCAGCCCACTTCATGAAGCTCACCACAAAGAGTGGTGAGTGCAGTTATAGAAATAACTACACAGAAAACTACCATAATCACGTGAATGAATGAGAGAACTGGAAACCTGTCTGGAGTACAGGTGTTGGTGGGGTGGGAGGAATGGAAACTTGGGACATTGGTGGTGGAAATGTTGCACTGGTGAAGGGGGTGTTCTTTACATGACTTAAACCTAATCACAATCATGTATGTAATCAAAATGTTTAAATAAAGAAAAAAATGAAAAAAAGCATCTAGGAATATCAAGAAAGATTCTTAAAAGCAACATTTATCTGATAAACTATTTCATAATTGCTACCATAATTTCTTATTAATAAATGGGTGTCTGTACACATAAAGATTGATTCTAGGTGCTTAACATCGGAAAATAACTATGTGTAAGTTCAACATTAAACCTCATTATCTAGTTGAATTTCTAGATGATTGAAGGACAAGGAAGTTTTGAGCCTGGAAGTAGGGAAGTGAAGAGATTAGAGACTTGATCCAGTGATCAGAGAGCCCTGATTTTTTACAACTCAGTGCTGTATTACAATTCCCAATCTACACATATGGTATTTTTTCTCATTGTTATGTTTGTCTTTTAACCCTGTAACATTTTTCTTCTCTTGAAATTTTCTTTTATATTTTTTATTTCATAGATAATTTATATTAACTATAAAATAGTACTGTCATTGATTCAGATGTATTCAGTCTTTCAATATAAATGTCCTGGATAGGTTTGGTCTTTAGATTTTAGCTGCTTCCATCCCTCTGGATCAAGTTGCCGAATAATTTTTCTCCATTCTTAATTTTCATGTAACTTACTTATGCTTCATTGCAAGGGGTCCCCCTTAACTGCCTATATCAACATTTTAAAAGTTATACTTCAAGGCGCTTTACTTCAATGTTCCAAAGAAAGATGAGCATATTTGAGATTGCCATCACTTGCAATTTCAACAAATTCTTGTGGATTCTCACACAACATTGAAACCTACTTGTGGAAAAATGAATGTTTTATGGAGAGAATTCTGTGATTTGTTTAATGATCTAGAGTGATTGTGTTCATATTTTTCTCTCACTAATGAACTTTGGAGGGCATTTAATACAGGAATCAGCTGAAAGTTAGAAAGTAGAAATCAAATTTATTAGAACTATTGAATTTATATAAACAAATTTATGACTGCATAATAACTCAAAAGATTTTCTTCCCTTGCTAAATTATTAGCACGTTTGAATGTGATCATTAGTTTTGAAGAAAAATACTTCTATAAGTAATTTAACCAAAGATAATTTTACAATCATGTATATAAATAACTTGAAGACTTTGAGATTTTTTTCTACTTTAGCTATCTTGCCATCAATTTCCACTCAATCCCCCTAGTTTTAGTAATTAACTAACTTCAAACTCCTTCACTCTCACTTTAACTTGACCAGAATTAAGTATTGAAACCCTGTATGAAAGTAATTGATATTAAGAAAATGAGGTATTTCAATAACTTTTTAAGTTCGTTTAGATATATCTATATATATTAGTTTAATATATCTATGTAAAATTTCAATGTAGCAGAATCAAAATGTTTCAAAAGTAATAGCTTGTGGGTACCCCTGACACCAATTAAGATGTGGTTATTCTTTCTTGGAGGGAGATCGCACATGCACAAAGACAGACACTGAGACGGACAAAGGCTGACACGGAGACAGACATGAGTGAGAAAAGAATTCCAGATCTAAATCCAAATCCAATTCCGTTTATTGAAACTCAAGGCCCGGCTTATATACTTTTTGCAGGCACAGTTCCACTCCTAAATATATGGATAGGGGATAGATATATTAAACAGGCCAGATTGTCCAGATAACAGGACCCATCAGCAAGATAATGAGATCCATCTCCATCAGACCTGGTGCACTGATAATGGAACCCATCTCAGGCAGGTCAGAATGTACAGATAACGGGAACCTCATAATTTCGACTCAGTTTCCCAGGACCAAAAAGTCTGTGCCTTTTTTGTTTCTGTACAAGTCTTAAATCTTAAATGCTTACATTTATTTCTCAAGGCTGCCTGCTTTTAGTACAACAGAGGCCTGCATTTAGCATAGTTCTGTGTTTGTCACAAGGCCCTGCTTTTTAGCTAAGTTTTCTGCCTGTTATAAGGGCTCCTAACGATAGCTTCTTCATCTCAAAAACTCACAACTTATTTTTATATTAAAATACATGATAATTTCATTTGTACAAAGCATAAATAAACAGGTCATTGAACTTAGTCCTGCATTAATTTCTTCCTCAGGTGGAGAGTTTCTTCAACTTTCTCCTCTGCATTCCAATAAACTTTTCTACATTAAAAAACCTGCCAGGAGCAATTTCTGAGCATGGAGCCAAGAGTAACCACTGAGCACTGCTGGGTGTGACCCCAAAACCACACACACACACACACACACACACACACAAAATATATCGGGGCTGGAGAGATAGCACAGCAGCGTTTGCCTTGCAAGCAGCCGATCCAGGACCAAAGGTGGTTGGTTCGAATTCTGGTGTCCCATATGGTCCCCAGTGCCTGCCAGGAGCTATTTCTGAACAAACAGCCAGGAGTAATCCCTGAGCACCGCCTGGTGTGGTCCCTCCAAAAAAATATCATTAATGGCATATTTAATTTAGTCAGTTGTTGAGAAATGCAAAACAACATACATTCTTGTTCTTAAATTAAAACAGAAAATTATCTTATAGAATACTTCTTAGTAAATTCTTTATTAATTTAATGGAAGTCTTTAACTGTAAATTTGCTCTTTAAAACAGATAAGTTTGAAATTTAGTTCCTGATGTGAAGAATGTATAATTATAATCTTCAGCAATTTGACACAAGTTCTTAATACAAAAAACTGTACAAGGAAATGGAAAAGTACTTTACAGTTTTAAAAAATATTATACCATGTAAGTTAGATTTTTGTTTTTTACAGTTAAATGAAACAGAACTTTACTCATTTCTCCATCAGCTTCTCCTCATTGCTTTGCATTGTCTGCAGTGTCTCACACAGTCAAACTTTAGGTTCTTTGTTCCAGAATATCTGTTGCACAAGTATTAATATATAATGCAGAAGACATTAAAAAAATCTTCGAAGGGCCCAGGAGATAGCATGGAGGTAAGGCGTTTGCCTTTCATGCAAAAGGTCATCGGTTCGAATCCCAGTGCCCCATATGGTCCCCTGTGCCTGCCAGGAGCAATTTCTGAGCATGGAGCCAGGAGTAACCCCTGAGCACTGCCAGGTGTGACCCAAAAACCAAAAAAAAAAAAAATCTT
>PVKC010006892.1:0-30176 GCA_004027635.1 Crocidura indochinensis | reverse complement strand
CTAATCTCTTTTATTTGATTTATTAAATTTTTTTAAATTTATTTTTACTCTACCTACTTTTGTGTTCTCCTCTCTCTTATCCTCTGCTCTCCCTTCCTCTCTTTCTTAAGCTACACCTAAGCTAATTATTTATCTTAATTCAACCAGTTCTTAAGAGCTCAGACCCATCCTATTAGGGTCAAACCTCTAACAACACTTTAAGAATAGATCACTAATGTATGTCTTTATGCAGGCATAAATACATAGAGAGAGGACTCTTCTATGAGAGTCAAACCTAAATTGTAAACCATTCCTATACTGTAGATAACCCCTCCTATATACTATCCCTCCTTTCTCCCTTCAGAAATCCTACTATCCCTTCACCCTCCTATCCCAATCTGATATCCTGCCTTATTAACGATCTATACCATCAGTTCTTATCCCATTAGGTATCAAAACCGACCTCCTGCCCCAATAAGCCATCACCAAGCTCCCAAATGAAGGAACAAAGAAGGAGGATATGAAATGCATGCTGGGGGGCCCGGGAGATAGCATGGAGGTAAGGCGTTTGCCTTTCATGCAAAAGGTCATCAGTTCGAATCCCGGTGCCCCATATGGTCCCCCGTGCCTGCCAGGAGCAATTTCTGAGCATGGAGCCAAGAGTAACCCCTGAGCACTGCCGGGTGTGACCCCCCCCCCCCGCAAAAAAAAAAAGAAATGCATGCTGGGAACAGGGTGGAGGGAGGACAACATTGGTGGTGGGAAATGCCCTGATTCAATGTCACAATGCACCTAAAATATTACTGCGAAAGATTTTTAATCCACTGTGGTACAAATAAAAATTATTTTAAAATGACCAAATTGTCATTTTTAGTAAACAAATTTGTTAGTAAAAACAAGAAAGGGGGATAAAGAAAAAAGAAATATGTGCACACAGAAACTCTAAAAGTTAGCCAATTCTATTAGAGTTTTGATGAGTGAATGAATCTGCTTAAGATAAATCAGGTAATTTAATTAAAAGTAATTATGGCTTCCCAAAAAGTCCAGGTCATAGAGAAAAATTATTACAGGCTCTCTCTCAAGGGAAAGCATTTCTTATTTAGTTAGTTTGGGGGCAACAATTCTCTATGCTCATGGATTACTCCTGGCTCTGTGCTCTATTTTCACATCTGGCAATACTTAGAGACCATATGTGGTGCTGGGTTATTTTAGAGGTATCATGTATGTGTAAGTCAGTATCTTAAATTCCATACAATCCCCCTGGCAAAGAAACCTATTATTTAGGTTTCTATTTAGAAACTCTTATTTAAAAGAAAAATCTAGTACCCCAGGATAGTAAGAAAAACACTACAGACAAACTAACAAAATATAGCAGAAAACTTAAAACATATACTCTGGATATCAGTAGATACATAAGAAGGCAGGATCAATCTCATACTATATTTGTACATTAGAATGTTCAATATGGCATGAGATAACTAAGTAGATTTTTCCATGGATAAATAATCAAGCACTTTCAAAGTATAAAATATTTAAAAATAAAATATCTAGAGCTAAAATAGAACATTTAAAACTAAAAATATATTCAAGACAACTGTCATAATTCAGACATTCCAAAAATTGTTAGCAAAATATTCAACAAATAAATTATGATTATATTTTTCAGGATGATGATAATGATAATGATGGTGGTGATGATGATGACGATGCTGGTGGTGATGAAGAAGAAGCAGAGGAGGAGGAGGAAAAGATTAGAATGCAATCTTCAGAAGCAAAGGCAAAGAATTCTATTGCAATAGAAATTATAAGAAATGTGTAGATTCTAAAAAGATAAATGTAATGATTTTGAGAAGTTTTACAACTCGAAAAGAGATCAAATGGTTTAAAAATAAAATTTACAATAGTAAGTGCTAAAACATTTTCAGATTATTTTTTTTAGAGTGGGCTTCCCAGAGGCAAACTACAAATAAATGAATTGGATTTCCTTTGTTTAATTGAAAATTTTGAATTTATCCAAGAAACTCTTGAAGAGGACTTGGCAAGCCTGAAAGGGAGGTCTGAGGGCCCAAACTGGTGCCTTCACACAATTTCAGTGGGCACTTATGAACCTTGCTGGGAACTGGGTGATGCTGAGATCAAAGACACATGAGTTTCTGCAAAGTCAGAAAGTGCAGGAACTAAGCTTTGTATGTCACAGTGATCTCCACAGTGATCATAGACTACTCATGACTCAAGACAGATTCAAGGTGACTGCTCTACAGAACATTTAGAAAACCAATTCTGTTAGGCTTCTGAGGATTCCTGGGGATGACTTTAGAGCAAACAGATCCATATAGATTAGAAGAGAAAAGTCCAATTTAATATTATGTGTATCAGAAGAAAAAGAAACAGAATCTCATGTGGGCCGAATAGCTTGCTTTTAGCAATAAAAACGTTATGTCTAAAGAACAGACAAGGGTTCAGAACTCTGGAAAGCTTCGGCTTGTACAAATCCTTCAGTGAGCTATGTTTGTCTGACATCATTTCTGTCTCTTGTCATGATGCTCTGTGTCTTTTCTTTTTTCTATAGGGGAAAGATATTTCATAGAAGAAACTCACTTCTGGCTTTTAAAGGAACAGACTAGAAGGTGTTTCAGCTGGTCAGGAGGTTGAGAGGAGCACGCATTCAGACATTGATTAGTTCATCCCAATTCTCTATAAACTCACATCTTTGAGTAGTCCTGATCTGAGATTTGCCAGATAGACTCTGTTGTAAAGCAGAAGCAGCCCAAGTGAGAGGTTAAATCTAATTGTGTAACTATTAAAGTTTTAGTCAAATAAACAGCACCTGCATTACCCGACTCTTTCTGCACACTCACTCTACCCACCTTCTTCTCTCTGCCTCCACATTTTGTGTTGTCTAATCCTAGTGCGTAGAGTCTGAAATACTGACTCTCCTGTATATCACCCCCTTGCAATTACATTTTTTCCTAGATTTTTCATTTCCCAATCCATTATTTTTTATCCATTGAATGGACTGGGCAATGAACATCCCCAGAAAGAGAAAGTCATTCATGTGTGAGAACTTGAGTGCTGAATGGATATATCTGTGTACTAGAGCCTTAAACTAACACAAAAGGATGTGTAAGTAAAGAGAATCCAACCTGAGTACAGGAAAGGCAAAAAAAGTTTCTTCAACAGTGATAGGCATAGGGGCCCAATGGTGTAGAAGACAGAATATTTCACTGTCCTTCAGAATGAGTGAGGCTTCCTTTTTCCAACCCCTCCCAAATCCAAAAGTTTAATTTAAAAATAACATCTAGGGGCTGGAGTGATAGCACAAAAAGAAAGGGATTTGTCTTGCATGCAGCTGGTTCAGTGTGTGGCCTGGCAACTCCAATGGACCCCTTTCCCCCAAGCTCTGTAAGGAGTAATTTCTGAACAGAGAGCCAGGAGAAATCCCTGAGCACTACTGTATGTGGCCCCAAAATTAAAAAATAAATAAATTAAATAAATAAATAAATAAATAAATAAATAAATAAATAAATAAATAATATCCAAAAGCTGGATCTCCTGGGGTCTCAAACTCAATTTACCTGGGGGTTGCAGGAGGCAAAGGGGTGATCCTTGAGTGTAAAGTCAGTAGTAAACTTGAACATTGGGGGGTGTGACCCAAACAACTAAAACAAAAAACAAAAAAAGATTCCTCTAGGGCACGGCCACAAAATGTTGTATGGAGGGCCACAAACGGCCCGTGGGCTGCGAGTTTGAGACCCCTGATCTAGAACGTGATTTGCTGTCTTCTTTTAGCAAACCACGTTCTAGATCAGGGGTCTCAAACTCGCAACCCACGGGCCGTTTGTGGCCCTCCATACAACATTTTGTGGCCGTGCCCTAGAGGAATCTTTTTTTGTTCTGACAAAAGTGCATATCTAGAGACTGATGACCTCCACTTCAGCATGCTCTGCCTTCTGCAGAATTCTTCTAATGGGGAAGCAACATATGAGACATTGCAGGTAATAGATATTGAGAAAGAATTCCAATTTTGCAGGCACATCCTAGGAGTGAGGCTAGAATGATAATAGACTATTCAGCATGCTGAGTGAAGTTGACAATGATATTTTTTGTGTTACTCTGGTGCTTGAGCACCCCATCCCTCATAGCATTAAAATATCCAGAAAATATGCTCTAGTTATTATTTCATCTTCCCAATATATTGAATTCAGTTCCTCTGCATGCACAACTGAAAAGGTTTTAGATTTGTTGTACTACCAAGTAGACAGCCAGATTGGATTAAAAGATATTAAGAGACTTCAACTATTTTCTCTGGGCCTTAATATTTTACAGGAAATAAATTTTAGTAAGGTGGTGTAAATATTGATGGGGAATTTATTTTGTGAAAAGAACAGGTTGAAGAATTACACCTTCTGGTACTGTGCACTAAAATCCCAGCCGTTTAAAGATTTGAGGAGGTGAATGGCTATATTTTTTATAAGAAAAACACAATTTACATAATTTTATAGAAAATGTGATAAAAATAAAAGTACCATGAAAATTGCATATGGCCCACAATGTGTAGTCTCCTTACTAGCTGGAATTTAACTGAAAATGCCCATTAAACTGAATTTGGAAGCCTCATCTATGCAACTACCAATAGCACACAAAATTCAAACTTTTCAGAGGGAAACAGCATCACTAATGATCATCCAAAATTGCTCATGATATGATAATAGTTATTATGTGCCTCTGATTCTAAATTTTGGAAGAAATTATTTTTGATATTTTTCTTTTGTTGCTCATGTGTTTGGAAGCAGGCATCTTGCTCAATCAAGCTCTTTATGTAGAAGAATACTGCTACTTCTGACCCATCTCTGGAGATGGAGACTGTGGAGTTGGTTTCTGAGCAGTATATGACATACTAGATGGACAATATGCAAATGACCCAGTTTAATGACAGACCCCAAGTAAAATTCTTCCAAGAACTGCCAAAAACAATCTCTGAGCACAACCAACTGTGTTCAAATTTGAAGGAAATAAAAAGGATGAACTAAATTAAATGTGTCAATAAATCTTTAGGTAAGAGAGATAAAGAAGCAGAGGCAAGTAGAAATAAGAAGACATGAACATGGGGGACATGAACATGTGAATATGGCTAAAATAATTCTGTCTGGTTGTTATCTCTCTATAGTTATAGTTCTGGTTTCTCATCTTGTATTTATGAAAGAAGGCTGTATAACACACATTTTATCCAAAAGATGTGTTCTATGCAAATTTATATAAGATGATAATTTTCTAGTGAGGGGAGACAGAAAGAGAGAAAGAGAGGAGAGAACTGTAATTATGTTTTCTCCTTTTCCTGCCATTCACACATAAGCCTGAGGACTTAACAGAGTTTTTGCAACTAGATTTTAATAAACAAGAAAAACAAAGTCAAACCAGTAAGTATGAAAAAGCAGAATGTGAAAAAGAACCTGGTAAGGTGGTTATCTTGAGTACTTGAACACATATGGAAAGAGCCCAGCCCCTGGTAGGGGGGAAGAACAAGACAGGGGCATGAAATGTTCATATATTCATTCTGCTTCAACTCAGGTTTGTTATCACTTGAAGCCAAATGCATTTATTACTTATATATATATATAAGTAACACACACATATTTATATTTATATATATATATATATATATATTTAGAGGGGAAATCATTGCATATTGATTCCTGCTTTTTTATTTTTCAAGTCAATGAAAGCAATGATTGCTTCTGGGTTGTATTAAGCAAAAAAAATAGATATCTTTGCATCTCCCTTTATTCTTTTTTATTTACCTACTTATACTCAACAAGGATAATTTTTATTTGATTAGCTTCTTAATTATGATTAACTTTCCTTAGTCTTTTCTCTTTATTTAAGTCGATTGTGTTTTATCTCTTAATATTGTCCAAATCAATAAATAATGGTGCCATAATTCATGCCTTATTCACAAACCTGTTCTTTCAGCACATTTTGATTCGTTATATGCGTGCATATTAAACCCACTACTAATACATAGACTGATATTAGAGCTCATGTCATCAACATTTCCTTGACAAAATGGTGGAATTGATTCACAATATATAATTCTGCTCTTTACTTATTGCTTAAGTATGCTTTTTTTATAACAGAAAACAGAATTCATCCCCAACATTTTATAAGCCTTCCAATTTCCTTCTATGATAAAAATAATCAAACCACCTTCCATGAACTAATACTTGTATCTGGTTGATCCAGGTTCAAATCCCTGGTATCACATCAGGTCTCTTAAGTATTGCAATAAATCACACCTGAGCTCAGAAGATGACCAGATGTGGCCCTCAAAACAAGAAAAATTAAGAAATATTGGGTAAGATAAATAGGACAGATGTGATAGCACTTCCTCTGAATGCAGCCGATGCAGGTTCAACCCCTAGAACCCCATAGGGTACCCTGAGCAGTACCAGTAGTGACCCTTTAGCCCTGCTGAATATAAAAAATATAAAAAAATGCAAAAAAGACTCCACAAGTTTCAGTATTGATAATTAAACAATATGCATTGGTTTTTTTAAATTTAAATAAATAATATTTGTATTTAATTTTAAGAAACTTATTTACATAATAAAACTACTCAATTTATAAGATATTGTTGAGAGTGTAGCATAAATATCCTAACAAAAATAAAGTGACATTGCTTTAATAATACCTTTTATGCTTTTCAGATTAAAAAATTTAGAGAAAGTATTATCTTGTAAATTTATTGTTACTTATTTTTCTACTTAAATTTGTTTTGTCTTATAGTTATGCAAGTAAATTACAATCTTTAACAGTAAAAAATAAGAACTTGGTTTTGCTATTTAGCCTGAGGGTTGCTTATACATTTCATGGTCCCTAAAGCTATACTTTCCAACTCCCAAATGAAAATCTGAGTCTCCTTGACCTATTTACCAGTGAGGAAAAAATGTATTCATTAATGTAACTGTCAATAGTTATACTTAAAATATGTTAACTATATATTTTACCTTTAGGGCTTTCCAGAAAGTATTAACAGAAGACTGTCTATTTTTATAAGTATACAGGATACATGACTTTATATATTTTTATGTTAAGAAATTAAAATTAATGTTTCACTAAAATAGAATTTATGAACAGCTGTAAACATTTATTTCTTTAACACATACTGTTGTCAAAATGATTGTTTCTGATTACAATCAGGGAAATGGGCTTTTAGAATCTGAGTAGAACCCTGCTATTTCAGCCCTACCTTGATTTCCTTCAATTAGAATATAACACCGCATACAAACAGACACATTCACGTGGGCAATATATAAAATGAAATTAATATGCTTTTCTTTACATACCTTGAACACATATTACGACACATTATACCTAAGAGAAAGAGGCAACAAGTCATTATCCAACAATTACATTTATCATTTAGTCTACAAATAATTGCCTTTTAAAATTAAATTGTTAGGTATGGTAAGTAATAAAATCCCTTTCCAATTGAATAAAAAATATAGCAATTATATTAACTCCTATCTTCCACTATATTCATAGACCCTACTCACTGCTCCTGCACTTCTGCTAGCTGGTCCACCCTTCCAGAGGTTATATTAATTTCCTACTGATCTCATCAACCCTACTGAAAACAGAAGGTAGGTCCCATTTCTTTTTGCTAGGTTTTAGCAGTCTTTACACTTGGTCTCCACTATACTAATGGACCCACATCAGAACTACTAAAGCATGTGGTAACACATATGACTGCATGACAGATCTGTAGCCCCTGCTCAATAAATTTCACACTGTGCACAGTTCTACTTACTGTCACTCGGTAAACGTGAACAAAGAAGGAAAAGAGAAACTACCAATCAAATTGTTCAGTCTTTCAGGGAGTCTGAGTATAAACAAACCCTTTAGAACAGCAAGATCATAGGAAAATTAATGGAGAAAACACATAAAATCCCACCAAGTTCAGTGAGTAAAAAAATTAAAACAAAAGACAAAACCAACACCAAATACAAATTAGCTTTGTAGACGTTCTAAAAGAGACTTTAGTGACACCAGAGTGTGTTTGTTTCATGAGATCTAAGAAATACAGGCAAAGTAACAGAAAATAGGAGTCTAAGGGAAAATCATAAACAGAAATGAAGAATATGGTAGGTAATATTAAAAAATAATTTTCAGCAGAGTAATAGTTTGCTGAGAGTGAGTAGCTCTAATGTCAGATGATGGAAACCTATAGAAAACAACAAAAGGTGAAAAAATGTCTAAAAAGAAATGAACAGCATGAGATCAAGAGGAGCAATTATAGAAATTATCAAAGTCCCTGAGGACAAAGATGGTGATTTTGCTAAGAAGACTATTGTTATTGCAGTCAAAAATGTCCCCATATTGAGACACAGGCAACTAAATATAAGAGGCACAAAAGGTCTCAGCTAGAAAATCTCAACTAGTATTTCTCTGGAGTAACAGAAAAAGAGACATACACTTACATAAAAAGAAAAATTCAGTGTCACAGCTTATCTAGTGATTAGTAATCTATCAGCCAGAAGAGGATGAAGCGATACAATACAAACAAACAAATAAAATAAACATCTTACCTAGAATATTGTATATGGGGCAGAAGCAATAGTAAATCTGGTATGGTGTTTGTTTTGCATGTAGCCGACTTGGGTTTGATCCCTGGCATCCTAGATGATCTTCTGAGCTTGCCAGAAATAATTTCTAAGTTCAGAGCAGGAAGTAATACTGAGCACTGCTGGGTGTCGCTCCCCCCAATAAAAACCAAAGAAAAAAAATCCTATACAATCTTCACATTAATTTTCTATATTTATACAGTGTTTGAAAAAAACAAAGAATATTTATATATTCGAAGGAGTAATACAGAGCTTTATGCAGAGGCAACATGACTAGGAAATGCATAGTCTTGAAATCAGTTTTGAAAGAATCATTAAAGGGGCTTTTTAAAAGGATAGGACAAAATTCCTTTCAAGTAGGAAAAAAAGCACCACCCCTCATGTTTACCTTTTGTATTAAAAAAGGAAAATGCATATCTAAGGGTTACTATTTCCATATACACACACAGAAAAGGGATGAGAGATAGAGTACAGTAAGATGCTTGCCTTGGGGGCCCGGGAGATAGCATGGAGATAAGGTGTTTGCCTTTCATGCAAAAGGTCATCGGGTTCGAATCCCCATGCCCCATCCCGGAGCCTGCCAGGAGCAATTTCTGAGCATGAAGCCAGGAGTAACCCCTGAGCGCTGCTGGGTGTGACCCAAAAACCAAAAAAAAAAAAAAAAAAAAAAAAAAAAAGATGCTTGCCTTGCATGCCTTTGATCAGGTTTAATCCACGCCATCACATATAGTATATATAATTCTATCAGCAGTGATCCATGAGCACAGAAAGGTATACTTTCAATTGCCAAAAAGAGATATCTCCAAATGTATAACAAAAAAGAAACACAGTAAGACAACAACAAATAGTCAAAGTAACTGGAACTTGGGAGGAATCTTTGGGAAACAGGTGGAGGGAAGTGGTATGATGGATCTGATGTTGGAACAATTCATGCTTGATAAGTGTGATTAACACTATTATAAATTTAGTGCCTCAAGAAAAATGGTTTAACATTAAATAAATCACCCTAGATAAATAAAAGCTGCATTGAAATGTATGCCAAGAATATTGGCCTGCATTATAGATTTTAATGATAAAATTCAAAATTCAATCACATATACAGCTAAAGTAATTACTTGACCTCTGCATGTCATGCCAATGCATACATATATTATTTACATAGATTTTGATGACTATTGTTAAATTTCAACTGCCTCCAATATAGAAGTATCAGTTTTATGTCAAATTATTAAACTATTATTAAATTATTTTTATTTTGTAAGGTTTTGTATAGACATCTACTATTTGCTCAAAGAATAGAAACTTACATGTGGCCGAGTGAAAGCCTCAAATTTAATTATTATAAGCATGTGCTATAAAAGGATCACAGAAATAGTTTCAAGAATATTCATTTTTAAATGATCGTAAATTATTTTACATAACTATATAAATATATATATATATATTTAAAAGTATTACTGGTATTTTTCATGACACCAAGATTATATATCTGTTGTATGACTGTGGAAGACCACATGTTGACTTCGATTGGCATACTCGGAAGAAAATTCTGATATCAGTAATTGAAGAGTCTCTAACCTTGTTCACCAAGTATGGTTACCTCTGTCATCTTTTCTTAGCGTAATATTTCACAAAATTCTCCTGAACAATTTTCACATGAAATCTGCCAAGTAAGCAAACAATTGAAATAAGAATATTTACCTTACATTAAATAGACAAAAAAAAAAAAAAAGAATAACATGAGTACAAATTTCTGTTCAGCACCCAGAAAGCAACTTTTTCTAAATTGAATTTGAAAAGAAAAATAAAACCAACAAATCTTGGGACTTTAGTCAACAAATAACATCTAATGGATCGTTTGGAGTGTATGAGCAAAATAGGCCAGGGATTTATGCCTTGAATATTCAAGGAACCAAATTTATACCAGCACTATTGTTCCCCCCCAAAAGCCACCACAGGTATATCCCTGGAATAAGGCCTCCACCAAGTTGCCCAAGGTAGCCACTGGCACCATTAGCCTCATCAGCACCAGCACAAACTCTGAACTGTTTGATCCAATTGACCATTGAATATGGTTTGAGGCATCTGAGAAATGTAGGAGAGATGCTACATATGAGAGGTGCATTTATATGAATCCCAAATACCAAACTTCTCTCAAATTATTTAAAAAAATTTTAGAGTCAGAAAAATAGTGAGGGGATTAAGGTATGCGGTAAAACAGGGTTCAATTTCTGCACCCCCATAGCTCCCTGAGCAATGCCAGGAATGATTTCTGAGTGAAGCTAGAATCAAACACTGATCACAACTCAGTATGGCTTCAAAATAAGAATTAAATACATATATAGTATCATATATATAGACAAAGTATATATTATACTATTATAAAACAAGCATGCAGAAAATTTTGTTATAGAAAACTAATATTAAAGTATTTTACTTTTACACTGAATGCCTTGAAAAGTCTTCCAAATTAACGGAGGAGTCTATATTTTATAGATTAAAAAAGATGCTGAGTTAAGTTCAGTTATGACTTAACATTTCACAATTTACAGGGTTTTGGTTTTTATATTCTTTCCACATGAATTTCAACAGAAAATACTGATATTCATTTTAAGATGGTTTCTTCTTAAATCTAGCAAAAACTTACCAAGTAACAAATCCCCTACTTGAAACAATTATCTTAAACTTGTAAGTTAACTTTATGAATAGTTAACATCACTGACATTTAAGTTTTATTTCAAGTATCTATTCATCCCTTCCATTGCTTCAAATGTGTACTTCATTAAAAACTTTTGTTGTGGAATTATGATCAGAAGATTACATTTGGTATTCAGTTTTCCCAACACTATTATAAAAACTAAAACATTTAATAGCATTTAGTCCGTGTCAGAAAAAGAGAAAAAAAAACAGAAACAGCTATGCATGAAAGAAAAGGTCTTGCAAATATATCTGCAAATATAAGGATACATTATCACACAAATACAAGGATACATTGGGTGCCTGGTATTCAATGATATTTCAAAATTTGCAACTTATTAAATCGCATAAAACATATTTTTGTACAGCATTTCCCCCCAAATAATATTTTCTTAACCTAAAATTACCCAGTCTTGATCTCTAGCAACGCACACCTCTGCTCCAAGTATGCCAAGTATAACCCTCAGAGACCCGAATCTTCTCTGAACACAAGAGCCCTCCTTAGAACAGATTTATTGGTGAAAACCTTTGAGTTTGAGTCCCAGAACAACAGAAACCAAAAATAAAGAGTTTAAAGTAGGTAATGAAAAGTAGTTCTAGTTTAATCAGAAAAATTCTTCCACACTGCAAACTTTTAACCCTAATACCTGTTTATACTTTAAAATGAGAATGAGGTTTTAAGATCTGATTCTGCAATCATTAAAATCACTGATTACATAAATTTACAAAGTTTATGTGTAAATAAACAGCTAATTTTAGAAGAAAACAATAGCCCTGCTTTATATCTGCAAGACTTCAAGGCAAATAATGACCTTTAAAGAATGCCAATCCTTAAAAATTGACCTTAATCTGAGCATACCTATTCACTTCCCATACAGGATGAAAATAAATGGATTCAGCTCTTCTTGGAGAATTCTCTCTTTTTATTTTTTTTCACTACTTCTCTTTTTCACTGCTTCTGCTACAGTGAAAATTCTGGTAATGTGTCCTTTCACAAAAAGTTTTCTTTCATGGACATTTCAAATTCACAGAAGAAATGCCTTTTTTTTTTTTTTTTGAAGGAATGCCTTCTTCCTTCTTTTCACCACTACCTTTTTATTTGCACTCACTCCATATGTTAGTACCTCATTTTTTCTTCCTCCACTTTCTCTCTCAGAATCCAGCAGCATTCTGAACCATACTTTGGCATCCTTTTCTCCCAAAAATAACCTAATCATTTGATTGCAATTATTTCAATTTCAGTCAGCAAAGTTTTCAAAGACAAACGATTTCTATCATTTTGCTTTGGAGGAAAACAGGAAATATATTAAGTCTAAGATGATAGCCAGGGCAAAGTGAAATGAGAAAATAGTTACTAAGGGCATATGAAATCAGTTAGCTTGTGATGTTTGTAAAGTGGTCAATGATATATTATTACCTTTCATCAGTGCAGAAAAAAATTAGAATATCATGTCTGGAATCACAATCTAATTTTTTAAAGCTCATAAATTATTTATTATTTTTTATTTGTTTTTGGATCAGACCTAGCAGTACTCAGGGCTTACCTCTGACTATTGAGGTTTCATTCCTGGCAGGCTATGGGGACCATCTGGACCGATACAGGGTTTGAACTCAGGTCAATTTTGTGCAAGACAACTGCCCTATCAACTGTAATATTGCACAACCCCTCATTCTTTATTTAATTATTAGCATGAAACTTAATGATCATGACTATAAATTCTTCATACATGAAATTGCATTTATTTGATCAAAATCAGAACGAAATATCAATAGTCCCTACTGCCAAGTGGCATTATGCAACTTTGAAATCAGGTGTGAATATAATCAGATTGATTTTTATGAACACCTGTAATAACTTGCATTTCTGAAATCAAACCTGGTTTTTTGATGAACTTATTGCATCAGCCTTTGATCTACTCCTGTGAAGGTTATATCTTCTAAATGGTATATTAATCAAAATGCCACTTTTCACTAAAATATTTTAAGAATTCATTTCAGTTTGAGATGAACTCTCTATTATGTAATTCTCATGGATAACTCTTCCAGTCTCACTCAAATAACACAGGAGGCTTCAGAGACATTGTAGTCCATAGATCCAGTTAGCACTTGCTTTGTAGTTCATAGGTTTGTCCTTTAGTTTGTGATCAAAGAGAAGAAAATTATCAACAAGAGAAACATTATTTAATCAGCCTTCACTGGTATGCACATCAATTACTGAAACAGGATGTCCTGCACATATATCAGTGTTCTTTTATATAGACATAATTCCTATAGGTTTCCTTCCTATACCCATGATTCAAAGAAAAAAAAGCCCTGCTATTGACACAAACTTTGATAAAACATGTGAAATTCTTGAATTTAAATTTATTTTAACAGAATGCCACATGACTAAAATGTAAATGTACTTTTCTTTTGGTTTTTAATTTCTAAGTTTTTTGTTTGGGGGCCACACTCGGTGATGCTCAAGGGTTACTCCAATCTCTACACTCAAAAATCACTCATGACAGGCTTGAGTGACCTTATGGGATGGCCGGGATTGAACACAAGTCAGTCCCATTCAAGGCAAACTCCTTCTCTCCAGTCTTGTATAATGTTGATTTCCACCATACGAGTTTTTTAATTTTGCGCCACACCGGGTTATGGTCAGGGGTTACTCCTGGCTACGCGTTCAGATATCGCTCCTGACTTGGACACCAGGGGATCGAGGTCTGTCCTGGATCAGTTGCATGCAAGGTAAATGCCCTACCACTGCACCATCACTCCAGTCCCCATGAATCAGAAAACTTGGAGAAAAGCTTCGTAGGCAATGAAGTTTTCCTATTAGGTGAAATAACCAGAAGAACAGAATCCTGGGGGCTAGAGAGATTGCACATCAGTACGGCATTTGCCTTGAATACTGCAAATCCAGGATGGACATGGGTTCTATTCCTGGCATCCCATATGGTCCCATCAGCCTTCCAGGAGCGATTTCTGAGCACAGAACCAGGAGTAACCCCTGAGCACCACCAAGTATGGCTCCCAAACAAAACAAAACAAAATAAAATAAAATAGAAGTACATAATTCTACTCAGTTAAATAATGAAGAGTTTGTATTTTATTAAGGAAAGCAATCAAAATGTTAGATGAATATAAATATAATAAACAGAAGAAAAAACATGTATACATCAAAGAAATATGTTCCAAATATAAGAGAGATTAAATGCAAAGAGGGCTAGGCAAGTGTTTGTCCAATTGCATGAATGATAGAGAATAAAATGATGGGGGAAATGGCAGGAGATGAGCAGTGGTTAAAAAGTAGATCAGATGTTGATATCTCAAGGTAAGGCACTTAATTTTACTTTGAGAATGGAAGCCATTGAAAGTTTGTGAAATAAAAGTAACCCAACAAATGCAGTTAAAAAAAATCTAGTCACTAATTTGAGAAATTAGATACAATAGCACCAAAAATGGAGATGTAAAGACAACTAAGAGTTTATCTCAGTAATCCACAAATGACTCTGATATAAAGTATCAATATTTATATATTTGTCTTATAAATTTCTATGAGCAACTGCCTCTCCTTGATTTTATATATAGTCAATATGAATTCCCAAAAAAAAATTTTGTGATTATCATAACCAAATTTATCATAACCAAAAAAATTATCATAACCAAATTTAATGTCCTGTAATTTTAGATAGCATTTGTAGTCTTTTGAGCAAGGTAAAAATTTCACAATATATAGGAGAAATTCTGACATGAAAACCAGAAATAAGGTGAGGGAGCAAATATGAACAATGAAGAGGTTCATGGAAAGAAAGACTACTAGGAGAAAACTACAAGGTACTGTGTTACTGAACTCAAGTTTATTGCTTTCTGCATTTATTATATTCATAAGAACAGAAACTGCATATTCCTGTTGAGAACATTACTGGATAAAATTCAAGATCATATACCTGATCCTAATGAAATATGTTGATCACATCAATTTCAAGACCCAACTGAATACAAGCCTGCTGCAGATCAATATTCACAACAATTAGATTGATTAAATGTAGGTGAAGAGTAAAAGCTCTTAGACTATTTTAGCAAAATAAAAATTATTATAGTAGAGTTCTTTTTGATGTACCATACATAATTATTTTCTCTTTCTAACATTATCCACTGGATAATTGACAGATTTACATTACATAAATTAATGAGAGAATACCTGGTATTGGTTTCAAGTGGATTCTATGTGGGTTTCTTCCAACAGAAGATGGGCATACTTGGATTTTTAGAAATTCAAGCTGTTTCTGCTGTCTTAATTTAATAGATTTTTCAGGAAAAAAAATTCCATGAAAAAATTTTAAGAGCAAAAATAAAAGCAGTGTCCTGTCATTAATTTGTCTGTAGTCTTCATCAGCTAGCCTCCTACCACACAGAGATATTATAATTGATTATTTAAGTTCATCTAGTCCTGTATTCATCTCTTTTTAATTAAAATGCATAGAGCGGCTTCATTTCTAGTTATCCCCTGACTAATGGAGACAGGAAGAGCTGACTCCATATCAAAACAGAGCAGAATTCAATTCTGCTTTTGTGCACTTGAAGTGGAAACACAATACAAAATATGACCTATAACTACCAAACTGAGGTATGTGGTAGAAACTAGTTTTGTCTGACAGAAAATTTCAAGAAGCATGCTCTATTATCTAAAAAGTATCTGAGAGTGGAGTTACAGTAATTATATATTAAAAATAAAAATGTTTTAGCAATTGACGTGAGGATTTAGTAGTAAAATTAATAGGCCAGTAGCATCCTAATTCCAAATTCTAAAGACATATGTTGTTCTTTGCAACATTTAAAAAAAAGTGAGAAATATTTTTTTTATAAAAGTAATGAGTAACTATTGTCATTTGAAGTTTTTTCATTCAGAAGTTGAATGCTAGTGTCTATATTGTAGCATGATTAATTGTACATAGCTAGGGTGTTTAGTCATATATAAAACACTCTTGTTAAGTGTTAAAATGTTTTCCTAAACTAAAGCCATTTCAAGCATAAGATATGTTTTGTATTTCTTTATATGTAATTTAGATATCTAGCACCTCCTGTTGTATTTTCTATTATTTTTCATGACATTACACTACATTTATATCAAAGTCTTCTGATGATACAGATACATATAGATAAGCTTACTTATTGGTTATTCATCTTTTTAATATAATATTTATTGAGACCAATATGAATTACAAATCTTTTATAGTTTTATTTAAGGCACATAGTGACAGTGAATTATGATCATTCCCACCAACAGTGTTGACCTCCCTCCACCACAGTCCATAATCCCACAATCCATAATCTCTACCTTTAGCCTCTTGGACTGCTAGTGTAACAGGACCCTTTTGTGTATAGCTTGTTATAGTTTGGTTTTATTGCTTATATTGTTGTTGACTTTGGTTTGGGTATTTATGTTTGACTTATTTTTTTCACTCAATCTCCTGATACGGCTTGGTCCCTGGGTCCCATCCACTTTTTTTTTCTCATTTTGCAGGAAGACATAGAAATATAAGGCAGAACAAGATTATTCATGTTCTATGGTTCTATAAAAATTAGGTGGGAGACCTTGTCCAGAAACTATAAATAAAAATAAAATTAAAAAAGAAAAAATAGGGTCAGATGTGGCAAGTTTTTTTTTTAATTTAGTTATTCATCTTTTCATTATTGATTGAACTCTGTTTGAAACCTAGTACTTGGTATCTTTTGGATATTTGGTAAAAATGTCATTCCAGATTAGAGATCTCTGTAGAAAAAAAAAACATGTATCTTGTTCTTTGGGGGAAGTGTTTGAGAAATGTCATCTGGTGCCCTATGAATGATTGTGTTGTTCATGTCGACTGTGTCTTTATTGATTGCCTGTCAACTTGGTTCTATCAATTACTCTACCGTAGCTGTGGGTTTGTGTTTTTCTCCTCACAGTCTATGAGTGTTTATATCATCTGTTTTGAAACTTTATAATTAAGTACATGCATATTCAGACTGTTATATCCTTTTGATATATTAGCCCTTCTTTAATATTCAATGCTCTCCTTATCCTTGGACTTTTGGATGAAAATCTGCCAAGTCTAATGATTTCTCTTGAGTCACTTTTCTAACTTATAACAGGAAGTTTGCATCCATCTTCATTTCCAATAGTTGATACAGTTACACTGAAAGACTATATATTATAGATCTTTGATTCTTGTTTTGTAAATATTCAAATTTATACTTTTTTATGATGTGTTTATATCATGTCTATTTAACATATTATAATTATGATGGTTTATTTTTATGAAAACTTGTATGTGTGTTAAAATATATTTGGGAATACAAAACATATGTACTAGTACCCCTTTCCTTGTTCTTGATAAGTACTCTTACATAGCAGTTTAAATATTTGTGTGATGGATTATTTCACTTGCTGTAATGTTAGAAGAATCCTGCTTTCTACTGGAGGTAGGAAAATATGAGGGTTTTGTTTGTTTATTTGTTTTGGGGGCCACACCTAGTGACACTCAAGGGTTACTCCAGGCTATGCACTCAGAAACTGCTCTTGACTTGTGGGACCATATCAGATGCCACGGGATTGAAGCAGGGTCCATCCAAGGTCAGCCATGTGCAAAGCAAATGCCCTACTGCTGTGCCACTGCTCCAACCCTAGACTATGTTTTAAATGAGAATTTTGCTTTGTTGTCATGGTTGTAGATATTGATTATAGTCTTACCTTCAAGGGTGGTCCTCCAATGGTTTCTGGGTTGCTTTGCTTCAGAATAGAAGCTGACCTATATTTCCTTTTGTTCTTTATTATGTAATGTTTCTTCTCTGATCCTTTTTAATCTGTTTTTGTAAGTTTTTACACAATTAGGTTAGGTCATCTTCTGTAGTGCATTTCCTTTCATTTTATATTGAGATTCTTTGATTCTTTATTCTGATTGTACATGTTATCAAAGTTGTGAAGTTAGTCACAATTTTTCCTACCTCTCTTCTTTTCTCTGGACACTCTTTGTAGATTCTATTGAGTTTCCTATCTACTCTGACCACTTACATTTATACCCATATTTCTTATGCTTGATTAATTCTAGTTGTTTCCAGTTGGCTTTCATGACAAGTTTGTTCTATATTTCTTTCATCAGCCTTTTCTTGGTTTATATACAGTATGTTGATAATCCTGTGTTTTGTATTTTTCATTTTGACAACAGAAATCTCCAGAAGCTGCATTTTGTTTTTCATATATATTATTTTTTTCATCTTTGAAATAAAGGAAATCCACTTAAAATAGAAGTTTGTATGGGGTCCGGGAGATAGCATGGAGGTAAGGCGTTTACCTTTGATGCAAAAGGTCATCTGTTCTAATCCCGGTGCCCCATATGGTCCCCCGTGCCTGCCAGGAGCAATTTCTGAGCATGGAGCCAGGAGTAACCCCTGAGCACTGCCGGGTGTGACCCAAAAACCAAAAAAAAAAAAAAAAAGAAGTTTGTAAACCCATCTATTTATATCACCTGACATGTATGTAGGTCTGTTGCTTTTGATTATTATTTTGTTTTTATTGACTTTTTGTTTCTATTTCTATTAGAATAATTGGTAATAACATCCTTCTTTGAACTCTTCCCAATATCCAAACTATTGTATTTTCATTATGACGCATGTAAACAAGAACTTAAAAACTATCAGCATAAATCTAAAGGGCTATGTTGGATACTTGGATTTTCTTTTTATTTGTGGCCAAGTGATTAGCTAAAACTTGCAAAATTTAAGCCAAAATTCAAAGCTTAATGACTTTGTGATCTTTTTAATCTGGGTGATTTTCTCTGTAAATTTTCACCATCATAGCCTCCCATAATATGTACTTTTACTCCCCAACTAAGTGTCCTCTGATCATTTTTCCATGTCTGTTAAGTGGCCTGTCACTCTACTTGTGTGTAATGGGAATAATCACAGGGCACAATTTTTATTTATTTATTTTTGGTTTTTGGGCCACACCTGGAACTCTCAGGGGTTATTCCTGGCTCAGCACTCAGAATTGCTCCTGGTAGGCTCAAGAGACCATATGGGATGCCGAAGATCAAACCCAGGTCCTTACTAGGTCAGCTGTGTGCAAGGCAAATGCCCTACCTCTGTGCTACCACTCTAGACACAGGGCACATTTTTTTTTTGTGGAGATAGCTTTTTTTTTCAAATACATCTTTATAGCTTATGGTCAGAGTCTATACCACTTCCTCTTATTTTTATTAGGAATTCTTAAATTAATTTCAGGTGAAAGACAAATTTCATCTATATTAGTCTATATTGAAGGAATCAAACGTTCTATCTTTTTCTTTTAGTTTCTAACATATACTACTACAACATTCAGAAGATATATTAATATAATGTAAAGATTTTGATAGTCACAAAGCAGGAGAATATTACAAAGTGAAGACAGTATATTTTATTGTATGCAGTATGTTTGCTGGACTCACTGCAGATGTGTTGAACAGAACAAGAAGACTGAGTTGCGGTAGATTATATACACCTTTTGCATTCCTTGCCTTTCTTTTCACATTTTTAGTGACCCTGGCTTTCTTGAAATGCTATTCTGTAATGAGATAGTCATGCAGAAGGCTCTCTATGTCTGGGACACACAGATCATTCATATTTTTGTGTGTTTTATTCATGGTACCTCATTGGAAAAGTGAAACATAATTAATCCCCTGGCTTTGTTGTCTTCCCTTTTGGTAAATTTTTTACAAATAAGAGAAAAGAATAGAAAATATGAACTGAAAATCATAAAAAATACCACTTAGTTTACATAAACATGTTTCTTGACACTTGGAATTCAGGTGAGATAAAAAAAATTTTATTGAATCTTAGCTAGAAGTTAGGAAAATATTTTTAAGTACATAAAACTTGTAGACACTGACATTCAAAGAAAAGTGAACAAGGATTTATTTCCATGATAATTATTGTCAATATTCAAATAAAATGTAAAGCTTATATAACAAGGCAGTTTATTTTAGTAAATATAGAAAGAATATATGAATATAGTTTCCCCACCTAACTGTGTGAATTCTGGGTCACTCTAATTGATATTTGCTTTATGGAAATTGGTACATAATTTTTGGATTAGCCTCTGAGAGAAGCTTTTAAGGGAGCTTGTATTTCAAACACTTTCAAAATATTAAATGCCACATGAACAATTCATTGATACCAAGAGTGCTGGTAATTTTCAAGGTAAGGGAATTAAGATATTGGGAAAAAAAAAACACCAGGAGAACTGTATCTAATGAGAATCTATCTCTTTGAAAAAATGGGATACCAGATTAAATCACTTGGGTACTTATCAAAATTGTTATATTTGTAGTCCTTGACTACTTTGCCTCAATGTAGATAGTAAGAACATAATAAATAAATAGCAATTATCTCTGTAGATCAATGATTTATTATCCACATGAGCTATGGAAATCAGGTTTATTTGGTTGGCTTTTGGGGGAAGAGTTGATTTTTTAATTTGTTTGAGTTACCAGAAGACCCACTAGGACAACTGAATTTATTTTTACTCACTGCTGTTCGACTTCACATAATTCCAACTCTGCCTAAAGCACTAATGAATACTGCAGCTGCTATTTTTCACCTTCAGAATTCAGCAAAATCATGGTGGGATAAATCAGAGAATTTCAGTTTCTCTCCTTTAGGAGAGCCTGATAAACTTCAGGCTACATAATTATAGAGGACAAGAAGCCTTTGAGAGAAAACAAGGAACATTGGGCAGTTTCTTACATCACTGTAACTAGTGGGAGGTGGGTACTATCATATCCATTTAAATTTGACTCCTTATTTTAAGCTTTGAAAAGAATAAGCTTGTGGAGGCCTATTTCTCCCCTGATTTGTTTTCTGGGAAGACCATGAAAACAAATGACACTCAGTATGTCCTTAGTTAAGTCAACCTCAGTTCTGCTTTGGCTCTAATAGTCAAGCTATTTTTGCTAAAATACAGGAGAGAAAAAGGATGAAACTAAATGTGAAACTATGATCAACATGTGTGGTGATTTTTACCCCCATGTAACATCTGATTTATTTTTTCTTATTTATTGCTATCCTTAACCTATGTCTTAGAAATAATACTTTTATCCTTCATAGGAGCTCATTGATCTTTAGAAAGGTTTTGTCCTTCCCTTATAATCAGAGAAAGTAAATTTGTTCATGAAAATAAGCCTGTGAGTTAAGAAATAAAATACTTTTAATCTCTAAATATATGTCAATTCTACTGAAGCACTACATATTATACTTCTGATCATCTCCAGTGTGGATCCCTATGATGGTACCATGACATAGAATTTGCATGAATCTAAGAAAATTAAAATATAGAAATCAAGCCGCCTCTATCATTGGATAACCAAAATTGGATACTGAAACATCTTTTTAACACATCTGACACCTTTTGCATATTTGTCATAAATTACTGACTTTCACATTATAAATACAACCTATTGGAAATATTTAAGTTTTTGGAATTTATTTCCTGATTAACAGATGCCAGAATATACCGTAAGCATAAAAATTACATAATATATGGGCTGGTGCTATAGCACAGCAGTAAGGCGTTTGCCTTGCACGTGGCCAACAAAGGACGGACCCAGATTTGAATCCAGGCATCCCATATGGTCCCCTGAGCCTGTCAGGAGTGACTTCTTAGCACAGAACCAGGAGTAACTCCTGAGCCATGCCAAGTGTTACCCCAAAACAAACAAAAAACAAACAAATAAAAAATTACATAATATATTAAAAGTAAATTAAATCAAGAAAACTTTCACTGCAAAGATCTTTGAATAGAGGTAATTGTATAAATTGGCTTTATCTCTAGACAACAAAATAGATGAATATTTGCAGTTCCGACACACAGAAAGCCATGAATTTCCACGGATGAACCAAAAGTCGGACACAAACAATGTGTACTTCTGAACTCTCCTATTATGATTTCTCAGAAGGATTTGTTAGGAAAACTGGAGTTTAAAATTAAAATATACAATTAACTTATTCATTACACACAGTTCTCAATGTCCTTCCCTTTAACTTTCCTCTTATCTCCAAAAAAAAAAAAAAAAAAAAACGCACTTAAAATTGTGTCCTCAACATTCAATTTAGGTGTGCATTGTAGAATCATAGCAGTTTTCTACCGATCCTTCCAGACTGCAGTTACTGCAGTAATCTACAAGGTTGCCAGGCTTCTGCAGGTTACTGTAATAAACTACCAGTCAATCTGATGATTGGCTGCTACAAGGCTGCAGAGGCCAGAGGCTGCCAGGGTCTGGTGCTGCAAAACTCTCTCACCCAGGTAATTCCCCACCCAGGGAATCCCAACTTGTAGCAATGGCAACTTGGGATAGAGATGGGAGTGGGGGTGGGGATAAGGAGACAGAGTGGGAGAGAAAGGAGAGGGAAGAGCAGGGAGAGAGAAGAGAACGTGAGGGTAGAGAGGGAGAAAGAGAAGAGAAAGGGAGGGGGAGAGATGAAGACAGAAAGAGAATGGGAGAGGGGGAGAGAGAAAATGAAGGGGAGAAAAGGAGAGAGAAAGAATGGGAGAGAAAGAGAATGGGAGAGAAAGGGGAAGAGAGGAGGAGATGGGGATATAGAAAGAGATAGAGGAGAGAGTGAAGTAGAGTGGGAGAGAAAGGGAGAGAGAGAGAAACCAAGTATCCTGTTTTATTCCTCCTGAAGTCTGTGTCCTGCTGCTGCCACCTACCCAGAGGTTTCTAAAAGATAGGGAGAGATGATGGAAATTCATCAGCCAGAGGTAGTTGGGGGAGGTCTGTGTTCAATAGAGAGAGAGAGAGGATAGATAGAAATCAAACAGCATCTCTCCAATGCTTTATTCCCCCCTCCCCCCAGCCTACCCTCTACTCCCAAAGCAGGCAGGCACTGCTCTTCTTCGGCCAGCCCACTGTCCAAGGCTAGGATGGGTATTCAAGAGGCGTGTCCATCAACAGAATGAATATTTGTATGTAAGCTCTCTACTTCTCAAATAAAGCTAATAAATGATAATTTAATGACCATTCTCTCAACACACACATTGCTCATGGTACATTATTAAGCAGCACCCACTCAGAAACCAGGGTTGGACTTTTCAGATACACACATCTACCAACAAGTCTATTACCTACTAAATGAAGCATAAAATGAGCAAATTATCTTGAGTCTGTTCTCCAGATCATTGTTGCTAATACAGGAGGCATGATAATGAATAGTACACGACTGAGGTTTGACATTGTTAGGCAAAAATAAAAGAAGTGTAGACAGAGGAAATGTTGCTACCAATGATGAATTTATTTTGACATATACAAATATATATATATATATTTTACAGTTATAGTTGAAAAACTATAGTGTTTTCATGTGCTTATGGTGGCCATTTTTTAAAAATTGGAGCAAGAGCAGTAGTATAGTGGGTGGGGGCTTGTCTTAGATGTGGTCAAATTGGTTCAATCCATCACATCCATATAGTTCCTAGAGTAAGCTTACAAGTAGTTTCTGGTGCAGAATCAAGACTAACCTCTGAGCATCATCTGGTATGGCCACAAAACCCAAATAAATAAATTTTAAAAAACATCACAAAATCAATTATTTAACTTGGGGCTCACAAATCTGGAACTGAAGTTTTAATTTCAGACAAAGATTTTGACCAAACAGATTAAGCATGTTTCTCAGATAAGTTTACTTAGATATACAATATTTTGTGAATATTTATTACACAGTGTCTATATTAATACTTTTGAAAATGAAATGAGATGTTTACTAAAACACTTATTAGGGTATTTCAAGTCAACCTTTTCTAAGAAAAATATATTGTACCATCAATATTTAGTCAACAGTGCAACGATGAATTACATCAAATGTGTTGCTGCTGTGCACAGAACAAGTTATTTGTAGCACAAAGAACTATTTAAATGAATGAGTTTTAAAATGGCACTTGAATGACTATAATTGTCGTGTAATTTATAAATGACAGAGAAATTACTCTGGGACTTCCTTTACTCATAATCCTGGATAAAACATAATAAGAAATACATTGAGCAGAACATCCTTAATGCAGCAACATTTTCTTCAGACATCATATGTACTAAAAAGAAACCTAAACTAAAGAAAACTAAGAAAAAGAAAACTAAAGAAAACTAAAATGAAAAAATTTGTTTATTTCAGAAGCAATATTCATCAATGAGCCTCCATTAACAATAATATATTCCTCTGAAATTGTTTTATAAAACCATTAGCATATTAAGAAATGTTTTAAATATTACTTTTTAATTATGAAATTTATTTATATATACAGTTTAAGTCATGCTAATAGTTTATCACAAGTCACATTAGAATTTGGCATGAAAACCTGAGTTTGCATGTTTGACAACTTTGAAAAGACTCTAAAACTATCCAGTTTTATACATTTTGACTTTTTCAAATGAACAATATTCTAAGTCATAGAAACACATATATATCTAAAAGGATTAATACTTTAAGGAATGCATTTGTATATAGACATTTGTCTATACGTGTGTGGTTGTGTGGTTAGATCATTCAACACCTTTGGACTCTTCTACATATTCAGATTCCTTCAGATATAGATATAGCAGAGCTTTATAAGCATAGAGTTAAATTACACAAATTTCATATGTGTGTGAAGTATTAATTAAATTAAGAAGAGTCCTTGATGGTGGTAGATGATGGTGTATGGATGGTGAGGCCTTTCTCAGCCAGGCCAGGCCAGGCCAGGCCAAGCACCAGAACTTCTTTAGCCTGGAGGATCTGAAGTTTCAGAATAAGGGTAAAGAAAAGACTTACAGCCAGTCAATAGAAGTCAGAAGGCATGTAGCTTTATTAAAAGCCCTAGCCTAGTTAAACAGCTTCTCTGCACTCAACCTATCTCTTATCTCCTCATTCTGCCTCTTCCTGCTGAGGCTTCTTGCTGAATTCCTCTCTGAATCTCCTCTTGCTTCACCCCTCCCCCAAGCCTTAATTAGCAACCTCAGACCCCTCCCATCAGTGGGTGGGTCTCCTTCTCCCGGTGAGATTGAAGGAAGTTGGGAGGAAGGGTAGCATGTGTGTTAGAGCATGTCACATATTTTATTAAAGAGGAAAAGTACTATAAAAATAATCATATCCAAAGAAATATTTTGCAAGGCATATATGACTATGAGGTCCTTCCTTATGGTCAACGTGATGACATTTCATTAGTCAACAGTGCATTAAATGGCTACAGCAGTTAGTAATCCAAGCCTCTATTTGCTCATCAGATTATTACTATACAACACAAATCAGTTTGGCAAAATCTCAAGTTGACATCATTCTGCACTCTGAAATTGTCTTTTTGTGTTTTTGTGCCAAACTTAGAGCTCATAATCATATTCTAATTTTAACAAAGCATTATGAATTCCAAATCTTGCCATTGTATGAATTTGACTTGTATGTTTTAGACATCTATTTCTCTTTTGTGATATTCCAGCTATGTTTCTATTTGTCTTAAGAAGATTTTATCCTTTTTTAAGATAATATGAGACTTAGTTTTATTAAATTTTAGATTTACTACTGGATTAATTGTTCAAATTAAGTGTAAAAGAGATCATAATCATATCAGTAGAGTCGTTTAACTTATTTTTTAAAGGCCAATATAAAATACTTAGATTTGATCTGATTTGGGGTCACACCTGACTGTATTTAGGGCTTACTATTGACTTTGTGCTCAAGGATCACAACTGGCAATCTCAAGGACTATTTCGGGTCCCAGAGATTGAACAGAGTGAGTCTCATCAAGGCAAGCACCTTACCTGATATACTATTTTTCCAGGCCCAGTATGCATTTTCTTTAAGTAGCAACACTAATTAACTTTAATTTTTAATAATAAAATGAGTTAAAAACTCAGAAATTGATCCTTAAGTGCTTCTGTTATTTAAATTGTCGTTTTTATTTGTTATAACTTTAGTTTATAGAGTTTTCAAATATGAAGCAGAAAAATCCTAATCCCCATCTTATTCATACCTAAAAATGCCATATTTGACACAATTAAAATTTAACATTGACACAAAGTTATTAGTTGAATAACAGACTCTCTTTAGATGTATAGAGATTTGTCATTGAGACTTGGTACAGTTAAAGTTCCATTATTTAAAGATAATAGGAATATAAGAAAAGAAACAGGGGCCCGGGAGATAGCATGGAGGTAAGGCGTTTGCCTTTCATGCAAAAGGTCATCGGTTCGAATCCCGGTGCCCCATAGGTCCCCCGTGCCTGCCAGGAGCAATTTCTGAGCATGGAGCCAGGAGTAACCCCTGAGCACTGCCGGGTGTGAGCCCAAAAAATAAAAAAAAATTAAAAAAAGAAAAAAAAAAGAAAAGAAACAAAGGAATGCACTTTAAAAGAAAGTTAAGAAAAATCATTAGCACAAAACATGTACAATTAGTAGACATTATAAAAATGAAAAATTTAAGAAAGCTAAAAAATGTTTAATTTCACTACGTAGGCTTGCACAAAGTTGTGAGATGTGTGTGTTGGGTTATACCCTCATGCTCAAATGCTCAATCGGTTTTCATACCTAAGAGTTATCAATAATTCACTAACCAGAGAAACAAAAGAGCTAAGAACAGACATTGTTCACTTTGAGACTTGTGTTAAAGTCAGACTGTATGACCTACCTGCTAATTTGTGTCAAATTTGTCAGTATTTCAATTCTTATATTCAATGCCAGGACTCATTCTTAGTCATTGATTGCATGCTTGGGAACCCATTATATTTCATTTGTTCTGATTATAAACATTACAAAATTCATAGGCAAATCTATCATATGAAGTTTCTGGAAAATATGGTAATCTCTAAAAATAATATGAATTAATGAATGATTTCATTTATCCAGGTGTAAAATACATGTTATTATTTTTTGAGATAAATGGATTCCTTCTTTTTCATCGCTCTGAAATATTTTCTGTTTGGAAATTCTTTTTGTGCAAGTGAAAATATGCATAAATTTTGATTGACCAAATCCCACATGGTTTATATGTCTGAAAGAGTTAAGAACAATTCATGAGTAGGGCTGATGTCTCTTTCTAACTTTTCTGTGAGCAATTCAAGGAGAAGAGTTGTGAAACTGACAGGAAGCCATATGTTCCTCTTTGTTGAATATAGGCCATCCTTTCCTTTTGCTAGTTATGCATGAGTGCAGAAACAAAATGATACTTCTAATATAATATTTATAAAATTCCATCATGGAAATAGATACCATTCTGTGGAATAAATTTTGTGGTGAAAAGAATGATAAGCAAACATCTTGACTGTTTCAACATTTCTATGAGAAATTGTGTCCCCCTGCCTTATTTTCTCATTGGCTAGCTTGAAATTGTATTGTTTAAGGAATACTATACGCCTTTTCCAAATGCTGATTGGATAACTTGGGATCACATATCATTTCACTGTGAAAGCTTTTCAAGTAAAAAAAATAGCACAACAGCAAAAATCACCCTGAATGGGAAACTACTTCCAAATCTACTGTGAAGGTTTTGTTGCTATCAATTCAACAATGAGTCTACAAATCAATATATCCTACTATGTGTGTGTATGTGTCTTTTTTTCTTCCTTCTATCATTTTCTTTTATAGACTATTATTATATCACTAGGCTTGTGGATTAATATAAGTCTATGTGGGGGAAAAAGAATTTAAAGCATAATCTAATTACTTAAATTTCTTTTTTTCATATATCAATATTTTATTTCTCTAGCTCTGTGTAACTCCACATAATATATTCAAAGTAAAAAAATTAATATAAGTTTAAAAGATACAGAATTTTTTTTTTTTTTTGGTTTTTGGGTCACACACAGCAGCACTCAGGGGTTACTCCTGGCTCAATTTCTAAGAATAGCTGATTGTTTCCAAATTTTGTAGAGAAAATGAAAAGAAAATGCATGTTTGCAAGGGTTGTGAGATAATGGATCATTTTAACTTTCTATTTGTTTTCCCAAGTAGAGCTCATCTATCTGATTGCTTAGTGATGAGAAAAGGCAGTTTGTACCTAAAACCAGAAGAACAAAGATTTGACTTGGAGCAATAAAGTTAAGTTCACGAATACACAAACATCTTTTCTATTGTCTCCAAAGTGCTCAAAAATAATGGGATACTTGACTTGCACACACTCAGAATGTGAGATGAACATATATGAAGGAGAAGCTTGGGGCAAGAATCCTAGTTTTTTCAAAATAAATTTCCATTAGTGGTTCAAATCACCATGAATCTGATTACCTATTTAGTGAGAATGCTTACACGTGGTTGGGCCATTGCTACAGTCAGAGTTACTTGAAAAATGATTTTTTTCTATGCACTCTTACCTGTTAAGCACATAGGAACAGTATAATGATAAAGCTTTTACCTCTGAGAAAACACTTAAATATGCAACAAAACTTTAAGTTAACCATGATGAAACTGAGATTGGGAGGTCTTTTTTAACCATTTGATTTTTGAGTTAAGCTGTCAATAATATGGAATTGCCATTTCTTTGTTACACCTTACACATCATGAAAATAGAAAATACCATGTTTTATGGATTTGTTTAAACACCAGAGGTATATATAAGGGCTCATCAGTATTCAACCTGGGAACTAGTGCCCCTAATTTTGCTTAGTTGCACAAGGAACCACAAAGAAAAAAACTTGTAAAGATTTAATAATAATAATAATAATAACAACAACAATAATAATAATATGATAGCTGGGGTTAGAAGATTGAGATAGTGATTGAGGCTAATCTTTCCACCAATAGGCACTGTCTTGCATAAGAATTTTTGAAACTGTAAGTATGAACAATCTTCTGACAGTGTTCCTTTCCTAACACCAGTTCTCTAGCTTCCTGCCACCCGTTGTATGTCTTATAATTCCTTTAAATTCTGACAATAAATACTGAAATGATAGTAGACATGATAAAAAAAATGGATTAAATAAGGTTAAGATGTTAATATCATAAAATCACCCTCCCTTTGTAGATCCATAAATTAAGTCCAGACTAAATATTCTGTCAAACAAATTGCCATAGTAATGAGGTCTATTCTCTTGGGCACAGGAAAGAAGTAAGAGAAGATACACACAAGATACTCATTGATAGGTCTAGAATTGCCTAAATTATTTCTTGCTACCATACCATCTAGATTGATTTTTGGAGAGCAATTAAAGTTCTGAATTTGTTATATTGCTGTTGAACTTTTTGGTATTTGTACTCGTAGGAAGATGTGGTTTATTAGATTACATTTTGAAAATGGCTCTCGATTTCATTTAGCACCTGATATAACCAGAATAAGACTTCACCCATTATTAAATAGAATATTTTTGTTATCTGGAAAACTCTAATTTTGACTAAAGTGAATACCGAGAATAGAATGAATTATGTATATTCTTTTGTGATCCAACTTAAAGTAAAAGTTATGGAGAGAAGTTATAAGTTTTCTCCCTTCTTCCTTCCTAACTATATAAAAATAAAATCCAGCTAGCACTTGAGTGAGTGTATCACTAAAAAATCATTGCATATCACAGATTACTTGAAATTGAGAGCATGCTAATTCATATTTTCGAGAAAATTCTAGGTTTCTATATATGATTTTAAATAAATCTTCATTTTCTTCTCTTCATATTGACTTTCAAATTAAGGGTATTATCAGAATTATTTCTATTAAATATAAAATGAATCTTCATTTTTCAGTTTAAAGTATTGAAAGTATATAAGTTGCATCCTTTTAGATTAACTGCTAATTATCTCACAAATAAATTCAAGTTGTTACTGTCGGTGGATATACTATATAAATTAGATTACTCACTGCTTCTGAAAATCCTAAGTTATTAATGTGCTCATCTCAGTGTACTTGTTTATTTCCCTTCATTATAAATGA